>ML788959.1:340933-357610 GCA_009831015.1 Picea engelmannii
TTGAAGATGGCATTCTTTGAATGCCTTCAGATGGTTATGAATTTAAGGAAATTGCTGCAAAATGGACAGAATTTACAGATGAACCTCGTAAGGTTAGGCTTTCATTGGAAACTGACGATGTTAATCCATGTGGAGAGCTTCGGCCTGTTTACTCAGTTTGGCCTATTTTTTTTTATCAACAATAGCATTCCTCCTTGGATGTCAATAAATAAGAAGCACATAATGTTGACAATGATTATTCCAGGTATTTGTTTACATTAATTTTTCAAATTTAAATTTTTCATTTTTCTCTTTTTTTGCATAACATCTTTTATTTATTTATTTACATATATATACATACCATGGTAGTAATTTCGTGTAATTTCAAACAATTAGGTAAGTACCAAGTTATATATATATGAATGTGTATATTGAGCCTCTTATCGACGAGCTACTAAGGTTATGGGAGGGAACCACTATGTATGACATCTGTAAACCAATTGGGCAGAAGAGATTTCAATGCCATGGAATACTTTTATGGAAAATTCATGATGCCCCGGGACTAACACATTTTTTTGGTATGTAACGTTCCATATTTCACGCTTGAATAGTATATAATTAATTGAATATATAATGCATGTTGTTTAAATAATCATTTCGTATATATATATATATATATATATATATATATATATATATATATATATATATATATATATATATAATTCACACTAATCCATCTGTTGCAGGTCTTCAAACAAAGGGTAAATTTGCATGTCCAGTTTGTGTTCCTAAGATGAAATATCGTCGGTCAAATTTTTTATGAAAGGAGGTGTTTGATGAGTATAGACACTTCCTCTCTAAGAACCATAGGCATCGTATTACTGAAAAAGATCTTTTCAATGGGAAACAAGAGACTGGACTAAAACCACAAAGAATGACACCTTGCCTATGGAAGTTGACATATGAAAGAATTAGTCCTTGAGGTACGCATTTTGTTTATGTATCATAAATGGAATCACGTTTTGAAATTTTATTTTAATTATTCATTTTGTTTTACTGCATTTGATAAATAGGTTTCTGATTTTTTTTTATGCTTCATCAATTTCATCGTCATGAAGTTAGTAATAATGGGCTTCCATGAAGAATGAAATGTTATCCCACTCAATTCATGAGGTTGACTTACTATAAGGACCTAAAAATAGTTCATTTATTTGATACAATGCATATCGGGAAGAATGTAACGGAAACATTATGGAAAATCATAGATGGCAGGAGGGATAAAGAAAAAATTGTCAAAATTTGTAATGACATTTGGGAAGCCAATCATGCAATGCAAAGTGTGATCCGATCAAATAGCGATGGAGACAAAAATAACCTTCCATGGTTATTAACATAGCAACAAAGAAATGGTGTGAATGAGGTCATTCAAAAAATTAAATTTCCCACAGGTTTTTGTTCAAACATAAATAATATCTTAACGAAAAAAGGTGAATTTGGTGCGGTAAAAACACATGATTGGAATACCTTCATTAAGGTAATTAATCATTTTAGTATTCATATTTATATATTGGTCGTACACATTTTTTGAGATTTTTTTTTCTCTAGTTTTGAACAAGTAATGATTCGGTTTTATTGTTACATTATGTTCTACCTCTATCTCTCCCAAATGAATTTGAAAACAACGTCAAATAAGTTATATATGATCTTGGAAAATACATGAGGTAAGTAGCTGCAATATATATGCAAAAAAAAAAATCAAATTTTTGTTGTACTTGATGACATGTGTTTTACTTGTAATGTAATATGTATTTATATGTTTTGTTGAAACATGTTATTTTCTTGGGTCATGATTTGTAGATGGTTGTCATTGAAATAAATCCATGAATATGATATAAAGTATTGGAAGAGAAAAATTCCTCGGCTAATGTGTGAAATGCAGAAGTATATACCTCCAACATTTTTCAATGCACAAGAACACTACCTCATACACCAAGTTGAGGAGATTGAAATGTGTGGACCTGTACACACAAGGTCAATGTGGATGGTGGAGAGTCACTTGAAATCATTGAAGGCTTTAGTTAGACAAAGAGTATGTCCTGAGGGTTCTATGGTGGAGGGATATATGGTATATGAATACATGGTGTATATTAGTCACTATCTTCCTAAATTAGCAGCGCAAGCTATGCATGCAGTGGATTTCATCTGGGATGTGAACTCCATCAAAAAATTTGAAAGGGAGAAGTTGTTGGGGAAAGGTACAATGAAGAAAGTGAGAGGTAATTAAATTGTGGATATTTTTAATAAATATATTTTTTTTCATTTTTTTGTGTATATGATCATACTCATTTAATATTTATTCTTTCAACATTTATTAATATTTACCATGGTTATAACTAATATTTAATATTGGTGAATTGCGAGTTTTTGATTGGTTAGTTGCTCAAGATTGCGATGCACTACATTTATACATTGCAAACAATCTTCATTGGATGAAGGTATGTATTGATAGATGTAAAGAACATCATGGTGATAGGTTATCATGGAAAGAACTGTATGAATTGGTTAGAGAAGCTCATCGTAATGGATATTTCGATGTTACGCAGAGGGAAATAGATTTAGCATATTGTTTGAAAGATGGAAAGGCAAGAAAATTAATCCATTTTATTCAGTTATTTGATATTATATTAATGTCACTGTAGGTTTTTTTTTTTCATATATATTATACTTTCCAAGTTATATAAATTTGTTTATTATTAATTGACAATGCATCTTTTACATGTTTGGCATATTGCAGTTGAAACACCACAAGGCTATGTGGTGCAATGGTCGTAAATTTCACATCAAACAGTTGGATGAAACCAGAAAAACTTCTGATAATGGGATAACTGCAATATTCCAGGTCACTAATGTTTCATATAGGAGTGACAGACGTCCTCGAGAATCTAAAAATAGATACTATGGGTTTTTGAATGATATAATTGAGTGTGACTTTAATTCCTTCAAATTAGTTTTGTTCAATTTCAAATGGTATAGGTTATGAATGCATGAACATGATGAGTAAAGAACCATTATTCAACATGCCAGTGGATTTTCGATGATTAAAACAACAGTTTTTGAAAAAACAAATGACCACTATGTTTTTCCAAGTCAATGTGAACAAGTATTTACTCAAAGGTTCCAGGTAAGAGGGATTGGTCATTTTTTGTTAAATATGATCCAGGAGAAAGGCCAGTAAAGTATATTGTAGATGAGGAAGATGATATTGAAGAAGAATATGATGTAAAGATAGGGCAGGGAGAATATGGGTCGACAGATGAAGAAGATGGAGAAGATGAACCAAGCGTAGGAGACAATGCGCCAGTTCTTGATGATGATATCAATGAAGATATGCTCGAAAATGACATTGATGATGATGATGATGGTATCATAAATCCTTTCAAAATTGTTTCTGAACCAGATGCTAATGTTACAGGAGAATCCCCCTGCAAACAAGTGGATTTCCTCTTGGATACTAGACCCCATTTTCCCCTTGGAGAATGAAACCCAAGTGGTCGATTTTATGTCGTTATCAATCAATCATACTCTCCCGTTAGAGAGTAAACCTAATTCTGCCCATGTTTTTCTCATAGATACAAAATCTATTGTGCTGGGGGGCATTCCTCCTTCTCCCGCGAAACCCCCTCCAAGTAATGAGGCCATTCTTTTTTATTGGGGTGTGCTAACTGGACCTCGTCTTCCCTCTCACATTCCTTTCAAGATTACAGTACAAGTTTGTGGTTGGGACGTTCCTCATGCGTTGATAGATGAAGGTTCATTCGTTAGTATTTTGTCCTTTATTGCTTGGCAAGCTTTGGGTTATCCTCAGCTTGTGTCGGTTACCCAGACTATGTTCGCTTTTAACAAAAGAACCAGTCACCCTTTTTCCCGTAACTTTGGGAGGGAAAACTGTCTTTATTGATGTTATGGTAGTCCAAGACCCTTTGAACTTCGATTTACTCCTTGGGCGAGATTAATTCTATGCCATGAAAGATATTGTGTCCACTCTCTTTTGTGTGATATCTTTCCCGCACGATGGAAGAATGGTGACTATTGATCAACTTTCATGCATTGGTCTTGACTTGATTACCAACCCAATGACCTCCCTAAACGGGTCTTATATGCAGTCGGTATCACCTCCACCACAGGTAAATTATGTGATGTTGTCTCCCATGAATTCAACTTTCGATGACTTAGATCCGATAGTTGACATGGTGATCTCTTCGGTAGGGCTATTGGAGCATGATATCCTTACCCCTGTCGTGACCCTCGACATGTGTTCCTTCCAGAGCATTGTTATTTCATCCAGGGAAGATCTCTTGGAAGCCATGATCATTTTTTGTCCCTTGACATGCTTTCCTTCCAGAGCATTATCCTCTTGGAAACCATGATCGAGAAGAGGCTACGAGCATAGTTTTTTCTCTATGTAGCAAGCTCATTAAAAAATGAAACAAAGATCTGGGGATTGAACCCGAAGCCTTGAGCATAGTTCTTTTCCTATGTCAAGCTTGTTAAAAAATGAAACAATCACCTCTCCTGTCAGGTTGAGTCTTTCGCCAGATCTCATAGATGTCGAGTTGAGTCTTTCGTTAGGTCTCGTATTTGAACCTTCATTTCATCCACCTGTATCATTTTTCTCCATCTAGTAAAGAAATTGGTGACAACCTCAAAGTCAGTGAATGAATTGAAGCTTGGGGGGCATGTCTCCAGCCGTTTATTGCCATTCTGGAGTTATGGTGCTAGATTTTCAAGATGGGGGAAGAGTACCAACCATCCATGGGTATCCCAACCTTTGGAAATTACGTTGGGAATTTACAAGCATACTTTAATTTTGTTTCAAGCTTGTGTCAAAAATGAAACCAATAACAAGCATGGTCTTAGTTCCTTCTCACACTCTAAAAAACACGATAATTAACCGAGCAACCTTTTATCTCTTTTTCAGAATCGTAAAGGTTATACGAAAAAGGAACCCCCTAGATTCTCCTTTAAATCTATTTTCAAACTCTCTAAACATGAAAAGATTGTCGAGTGATCTTTCTTCCTTTCACACTCATTAAAAGGTTTGAAAGGGTGCCTTGTGAGTGGTATTTTATCTCATTTTTGACCTCATGAGACTAACATTATGAAAAATAACAACCCTGGAGTCGTCTTTAAGTTCTTTTCAGACTCTCTAAATAGGAAAAATAACCGAGTTTACCTTCTCTGGACTCGTTAAAAAAATATATACATTGAAGGGCCCACATGGGACCGAACCCTTACTTCTTCTAGTTCGTTAAACAAAGAATGAGGAATTACCAAAGGTGAGTTATATTGAGCATGTGTTACCCTCCTCGAGCTCGTTAAATTAAAAACAAGTAATCGTCTATCTGTATGGGGGGGGAATTGAAGGAAGCAAGCCAAGCAGTTTTTGAAAACAAGCCAAGCAGTTTTTGAAAACATCACGAGTCACTTTTACAATCAGCCTTGAACATGGCACTTTGTCTTTGCATACATTTTAATCCATTGAACCTCTGCACTGAACCAATCCTCTGAGTTTCTTTACTCCTTTGGGTCACCTGACGAAAGTCACAGTATCCACTATGTCATCATGTTTTGGTCCATGCCATGTTTCTGCTGTTGTGCCTCAGTGTTCAAGGGAAGTATCTTTCTTGAGAGTCAACCATCAAAAATCTTCTGTTTCAACACTCATGTTAGTCCATGTTCATTTGATCCATCAACTTACATCTCTGTGTTATTTTTGTGTCGTTGATGGGGGATATATCAAGGCCCTCCTTTGACGAGTATGTTCTTGTTGACTTCAGCACATTATCTGGGAATTAGAATTAGAAACCAGTTAGTACCTTGGGACTTGCATGCCTCAATGGCAGGCCTCCTCACTTCCAACAATAGGTCTACATCATTGACCTCTGATCGTATGATTCTACGAATGTTAGAATTCATCTCATTTATTCACATTTACTGGAATGTACTAGGGTACCTTGGGAATCATTGACATCAATGGTGATTTCCCTCGCACTTGTTAACGGTTTACCTCATTGACCGATAATCAAGTGATTTCTGCCATGTTCGACATCAGGACATCTATTCACATGGTTAGACTCATACTACATTGGGATTGGTAAGAAGACCTTGGGTTGAGTGATCACTCTAATATGTACTTTACCCAGGTTGCGATAGTTTCTCTTGAATATTGACACATATACTGTCACATAGATCCACTTTGTATTGGTCTATGGCTATGTCTTGTCGTCTCGTAGATCCACTGTGTATTTTTTGTGGCTACGATCAGTTCATGTCATGGAATTATAGATCCGCATTGTATCTTTGGTGGCTATACTCTTTGTTAATATAATTATGGATCCGTAGTGTATCTTATGGCATCCATACCTTGCAAGTCTTTATCACCCAACCATAGGTATGGTTGCCTTGGGTTTGAAACATGTCATAATATTTGTTTGATGGTTGTGTGCAGCCTTTGCTAGGTTCTCTGCATCCATAATCTTGCTCAAAAAATTCTACAAAGTAATTTAGTCATCACGTCTTCTAACTTCACACTTTGGGGGGCAATCTGTTACACATCAAAATTAATCATTTCAATGATGACCTATTATCATCATTACAAGTGTTACAAGTGTCACATTTTAGCCATAGTTGTTGCAAGTGTCGCAAAAATCATACTTCCATATCGCCTATGTCTTGTCTCTAACAACATCACAGGGACACTTAAGACACCTTCAAAGACTGGTTTAAGAAAGAGAAATCATTTGAGAAAAAGTACAAGTCTTTTTCCATGGAAAAAAACACTCAAAAATCATTTTTAAAGGGAAGCACTCCCCTATACACTGTCAGGGAGTGGAAACACTCTATACCCTCTTTTGGGGGAGCATTGTAATGATCTGTTCCCCATTCTGAGGGAGTGCTGGCCTATTTGAGCAAATCTTGGGTTGTTGAGGAAAATCAGGGAAGAATCCCCTTCATCTCTAGAGTTGGTTGGATTTAGATCTGAGGTCAATGATCGATCTTAGGGAAGATCCAAAAATGAAGGAGAAGGATCCTCAACCTATCCCAAGGATCAACTGCTTGGGTTGAACTCTCTAACGGAAGAGCGGGATCGACCGAAGATGGGATCGAATCAACCACTTTGTCAACTGGTTCAACCAAGGACGTGACTAGATTGACGACATGATCAACCAGACTGACTGATAAAGGGACCGGAGCAACCACTTTGGCAGTGGTCAAAGGAGGAGTGAGATTGACCACGTTGGCACTCTTCAGATGAAGGGTGGGACTGACCAATGGCGGGACTGGATCAGTCACTTGGGTTTCACTTTTCAGATGAAAATTGGGGTTGATTGATGACAGAACTGGATCAACTACTTTTGTTAGTGGTTCAACCGAGGATGAAACTAGACTGACCACTTGATCAACCGGACTAACCAGGGATGGAACCAGATTGACCATTCCATCAACAAACGATGGGTTGGGGGAAATATTACGATAACCAGTTGGAAGTTGAAGCTTTACCAAAAGAGAAGAAGCCTCGTCTATACGGGGACAAAAGTGAGAGTAATGATCACCTTTGCATAACATGCAAGGAAACTTAACAGTTGTCTTATTCTTACCAACCTTAATGTCACTAGTTGACGTGGTGTCACCAACATGTCTAGTAGGGGCCGATGACGTGGAGTACCACATTTCTAAGACCTTGGGAAGACCAGGAAAATCCCTCAGAAAGTGGTCGCCCTTACAAATAATGCAAGGGAATTTGGGTTTCAGATTCTTCATTTTAATCTTTTCTACCTCATCAACACTCCCAGTACGATTAATAGTAGCTGGTTGCTTGGATTCAACATATGATATGGTTGGAGACTTGGTCCTTTTCTGGTTCTTCTTCTTCTCTTTTCATTTCTTCTTCTTATTATCAACCTGGCTACTCACTTTAGAGTTGTCACTAGGCGAAGAAGGAGAAATGGAAGGAGACCTGACAGGCAAAGAAGGAGAAAGGTTGACATGAGATTGATGTGTGGGTGGTGTGCTTACATTTGAAGCACCTGCATTTGAGATCACCAGAGTGGAAAATTACCATATCGGTAACCCAATTGTGAGACATGGAAGGCTCAAAGTAGCCACGTAAGGAGGACCAACATTTCCATAAGAAGGAAAAACAAAGTTTTCCCCTGGAAAAGGGGTTCCTTCATTGGTCATTCTGGGAACTGGCGCCATAAAAAATAAAGATCCAACCTATATTTTTCTAGGGAGAACAAACATCACACACTAAAAATCTAGTAAGAAAACAAGCAAACAAAACCTTCTCACGATGAGCACACTAGTTGGTGATGAAATCCAACATCACGAGAACAAAGTAAGAAGGGGTTGAGATAGAGAGGGTGGAAAAGTTATGTTGATGACCTGCTTAACGGACTTATGCCTTGGTGTAAGCTCCCACACATAATCACGGGTAAACACTCCAAGGAGCCCAAGTGAGTTTGGCCAACGTCGATTCTAGGTATTGTGAAGACTTGCCCCTCCACAATCACCTTGTGTAAAGACCCTAAAGAGATAGGTCACTAAGTTTACCAACTACAATAGTAATGCTTGGGGAAATAGTCGACAGTCTGATCCACGCGCAAGGGTAGGGTATTTGGCCCGAAATCAACTTGAAAGGCTTCCACTCATCATTGTGGGTATACCTTCAAGTGACCCCCATAATACATGCAATCTCTACACCAAGACCAAAAAAGCAGGATGAGTAACTCTACTAGTCTTAATGCGACCTCAGGTTTGACTCTTGTGTGAGAAGGGCTTCCCAGGACAAAATGTAGCAATTAGATTTCACCACTCCTTAACACAAGATTATATGTTTGTTTGCGGCTTTGGAAATTTATCTTTCACACCTATTCCAAAGCCCTACAACTAATCTGATATAGGTTTGCTACCAGAAAATATAAAAATGTCTAATCAATTTTTAGTTTAACGCTTTATTTTTAAGGCTTTTGTTACTCAAATGGAAAATGGCGTGGACAATATAGTGTTTTGATCGACTCGAAATTTATGCAAAGATATGAAGATGCAATCTTTTCATTTCGATGAAATCTATGCTAAGAGAAGGAGAAAACATTCATCATTACAGATGCACAATGTCATAAAAAAGCTAAAAACCATGCAATTCCGCTACTTCAAATGCAAGCTAATTTCACTACCCAAAAGAAAAAATGCATTTATCTTCTTTGTTTGATTATAACGTATACAAAAAGTAAATACAAAACCTTCAATGCTCCACTACTTTCAATCAGGAGAAAGAGTCATGTGTAGATGCAAAAGACACGAAGCAAAAGGGCTACAAACAAAGCATGCATGCAAGGCAGTGAGGTATGAAAGAAAACAAGTAGAAACTTGTTCTAAAAAGAAAGAACACCATCAAGTATTCTACAACCAATCAAGAATTCAAGGAATACAATAAAATGCACAGAAGAATCCAAGAAATGATAGGGAGAAAGAGAAATCACTCAAAACTGTCCTGTCAAAAAAGCAGCTAGAAAAGGCAATTTCACATTTCTGAAAAATATTTCAAGCTCTAATCAATACAACAGGGAGTGATAAGCATCAAAAATCATCAAAAACCAATCATGGACATTGGGTAAAGATCTCTGCAAAACAGGCTGCAAAAGACTGAGCAGAAGAAGGGAAAAACTCTCAAAAAAGAGACTAGCGCTCCCTAACACAAGGGCACAGAGTGTTGAAACTCTCCCTAAAACACTATAGGGGAGTGTTGGAGCTCGGGTATGGCCTAGGGGGGGCTTCTAGTCCTCCCAGAAACTTAGAAAAAAGAGCAAAAAATTGCAAAAACTCACCTAGAATGCATGAAAAATTGTGAAATTGCTAGTGAAGGTAGGAGAAGGTGAATGGATGATGAAAAACCAGGAATTTCTTGGGAAAATGACCTCAAATATCAAATTTAATAGAGAATATATCCTTTAATTCCTTACAACAACTTTCATTCAATCACATAAGTGAGAAAGAAGTAGATCGACTCCAAATCTCAGGGAAGAAGAGTGACTCAAAGCAAGGAGAATAGATGCCAAAAATCCAAACAAAACATCATCGATCCTTAGAAATCAAAGAGTTGGATGCTAAAAAATGACACACTAAGATAGCATTAACCTTGAGCAGATGAATCAGCAAAAAGAAGATTGAGAAACCAACTACCAAGAAGATTTTTGCAAAAAAAAGACCAGCGCTCTGGTGTCAAGGGCACCGAAGCATTGCAAAACTCTGTGGGAGGCTTCAAGGGAGTGCCAGCGCTCTGGTAGTAGAGGCAGGGGAGTGTTGGCCTCTCAGAACTCAAAAACAATGTCGAGAAATAAATAAATAAAACTCAGGAAAAATGCAAAATTCAGTGTGTAAGATGAATCCAAGAGCCAACAACACATCTAAGGCTCAGAGACATGGCATGCATAAGATCTAAAGGTGAGAAAAGGCCAAAAACAAGACCAAGGAAGGAAACCAAAACTGAAAGATTCCTCCCCAGTGGATTCGCCAATTTCTGTTACAGGAGAATACCCCCGCGAACAAGTGGATTTCCTCTTGGATACTAGACCCCTATAACCAAAGTAGAAAGGTGCAAATTTTGAACATTGACATTCCTTCTAATGAAGCTAAACTAGTCAAGGAATAAGAAGAAAGGAATACAAATACCTTTAATAACGTTTGTCCTTGCTCAATCTAGGATGATCTTGATCTCCAAGTCTTTCATAAGGTCCTGCAATCGAAGGAACAACAACGACAAAACATACTTCCTATTCCTACCATGATTAGCTTCGAAATAGATCTATCAAAAAGAACAAATTCATGAAACATACACAAATTTGAAGGAAACAGGCCAAGCACACACACACACACATATATATATTAATGAAAACAAATCAAAGTGATTACAACCATAGATGTAGATGCAACAACTTCACCAATCTCTCTTTGTCCAGACCCTTGCTCAAAAGTTCCACGATCAGAATCACTGTAACTTTCACTAATAAATCTCCCTTATGAGATCATAAGTTTGATGTCTTGCATGTATATCCCTTTCACCATGAGGAGGCCTCCTTATATAGGGTTGGAGAGTCCTAACCACCTAATATATTCTTGGGATAGGTTGAGGATCCTTCTCCTTCATTTGTGGATCTTCCCTAAGATCGAGCCTTAACCTCGGATCCAAATCCAACCAACTCTAGAGATGAAGGGGATTCTTCCCTAATTTTCCTCAATAGCCCAAGATTTGCTCAAATAGGCCAGTGCTCCCTCAGAATGGGGCACAGAGCATTGCAACTCTCCCCCAAAAGGGGATACATAGCATTGGCACTCCCTGATAGTGTATAGGGGAGCACTGCCCTTTAAAAATGATTTTTGATTGGTTTTTTCCATGGAAAAAGACTTGTACTTTTTTTCAAATGATTTCTCTTCCTTAAACCATTCTTTGAAGGTGTCTTAAGTGTCCATGTGATGTCGTTAGAGACACTACATAGGCGAGATGGTAGTATGATGTTTGCGACACTTGCGACAGCTATGGCTAAAATGCGACACTTGTAACGCTTGTAATGACGACAATAATCATTGAAATGAGTAATTTTGATGTGTAATAGCTAATACATATATTGAGTTGGATGATCAAGAAGAAGATATAGAAGAAGGATGATACAAATGTTGTTTTGGTCTATGAGGTACGTAACTAGATATTTTAATTTGTATGAATTATTCTCTTTAAATAATTTTTAATTATGTGGGTTAATTACATGTTTTTAATTTTTATTTCATTTTTGTTTTGGTAGTTTATATGCATGATTACTATGTTTCTTTTGTTTGTTTTTTATTTTATATATTGGGTATTGGGGAATTGAGAGTGATGTGAGGGGGGGGGGAGGGGCCATATGAGCTTCCACCTTCATGTGGTTGGCCTTGTTTTGTAGAGAATAAATTATTCTCGAAACCAAGAGAAGTTCATTCATTCATCTTTATACTCAAAGATCACTCACAAACCCACTCTATATATCATCTCATATTTTCCTCGTTTCGTTTTAATTTTATTATCGATCGAATTTTAAAGGAAACAACTATTAAAAGACATTGTACTAGGTCTAGAGTACATGATGGACAATAGTGACCTGTGAATGGGGACAACATTGAATTTTTTTTAAAATGTTTCTGTATAACATGATACATCCTTGAGTCTTGAAACCCTCACTATGCGGGGTCGGTGCATGAAATTTGTGGTGGTTGAATTGGAAGTTCCATGACATTTCAAGAGAGTTCCAACAAATATTATATAGATGGAAATAAAAACATTTGACAAACATGAGATGCCCATTATGAACGTTGTTGAAAACATGGATGATGTCAAAGATTTTGTGGTCGAGACATCAGACATCCTTGAGTCTTGAAACCCTCCCATACCGTCAAGGCATGTGTCTAGTCTAACCATGTCGAATTTCAACACATAAATGCACAGTTTGAATAAATTTCAACATTGGCCCCATTCGCTGCTCACTATGTGGGGTCGGTGCAAGATGATGTTTGTGGTGGGTGAATTGAAGCTTCTACGACATCAACTTGACTTGGTAATTCAATAATCAAACCCTCCTTAAGTATTATGCGGGGACATCAAACATCCTTAAGTATTGAAACCCTCCCATACCTTCAAGGTAACTATCTAGTCTAACCATGTCAAATTTCGATGCATACAGGTACGGATTGAAAATATTTCAATGTTGGACCCATTCACTTCTCACTGTGCGGGGTCAGTGGAAGAAATTTGTGATGGGTGTATTTGAAGTGCCATGTCAAATTTCAAGATAGTTCCGACAACGATTCTATATAAGGGAACGACGAATGATGACAATGGGAGGTGAAACATGATGAATGTTGATGCAAATGTGGATGATCTCAAAAATTATGTGGGGACATCATACATCCTTGATTCTTGAAACCCTCCCATATATTCAAGGCATGTGTCTAGTCTAACCATGTCAAATTTCGATGCATACAGGCACATATTGAAGAAATTTCAATGTTGGCCCCATTTAGTAGTGCTCACTATGCGGGGTCGATGCATGACATTTTTGATGGTTGAATTGGAAGTTCCATGACATTTCAAGAGAGTTCCAACAAAGATTCTACAGATGGAAACAACAACATTTGACAAATATGAGACGCCCATTATGAACGTTGTTGCAAACATGGATGATCTCAAAGATTTTGTGGCTGGGACATCAAACATCCTTGAGTCTTGAAACCCTCCCATACCATCAAGGCATATGTCTAGTCTAACCATGTCAAATTTCAATGCATACATGCACAGTTTGAAGAAATTTCAACGTTGGCCCCATTCACTGCTCACTATGTGGGGTTGGTGCAAGATGACATTTGTGGTGGGTGAATTGAAGCTTCTGCGACATCAACTCGACTTGGTAATTCAATAATCAAACTCTCCTTAATTATTATGCAGGGACATCAAACATCCTTAATTATCAAAACCCTCCCATACCTTCAAAGAAACTATCTAGTCTAACCATATCAAATTTCGATGAATATGGGCACAGATTGAAAACATTTCAATGTTGGCCCTATTCACTGCTCATTGTGTGGGGTTGGTGGAAGAAATTTGTGATGGGTGTATTTGAAGTTCCATGTCAAATTTCAATATAGTTCCGACAATGATTCTATAGAAGGGAATGAAAAATGATGACAATGAAAGGTGTATCATGATTAATGTTGATGCAAATGTGGACCATATCAAAGATTATGTGGGGACATCATACATCCTTGAGTCTTGAAACCCTCCCATACCTTCAAGGCATGTGTCTAGTCTAACCATGTCAAATTTCGATGCATATAGGCACATATTGAAGAAATTTCAACATTGGCCCCATTCACTAGTGCTCACTATGCGGGGTTGGTGCATGACATTTGAGGTGGTTGAATTGGAAGCTCCATGATATTTCAAGAGAGTTCCAACAAAGATTCTATAGATGGAAACAACAATATTTGACAAATATGAGACGCCCATTATGAACGTTATTGCAAACATGGACAATATCAAAGATTATGTGGTCGGGACATCAAACATCCTTGATTCTTGAAACCCTCCCATACCGTCAAGGCATGTTTCTAGTCTAACCATGTTGAATTTTGATGCATACATGCACAATTTGAAGAAATTTCAACAGTGGCCCCATTCACTGCTCACTATGCGGGGTCGATGCAAGATGACATTTGTGGTGGGTGAATTGAAGCTTCTGCGACATCAACTCGACTTGGTAATTCAATAATCAAACCCTCCTTAAGTATTATGTGGGGACATCAAACATCCTTAAGTATCTAAACCCTCCCATACATTCAAGGAAACTATCTAGTCTAACTATGTCAAATTTTGATGCATATGGGCACATATTGAAAACATTTCAACATTGGCCCCATTCACTTCTCAGTGTGCGGGGTCGATGGAAGAAATTTTTCATGGGTGTATTTGAAGTTCCATGTCAAATTTCAAGATAGTTCCAACAACGATTCTATAGAAGGGAATGATGAATGTTGACAATGAGAGGTGTATCATGATGAACGTTGATGCAAATGTGGATGATATCAAAGATTATGTGGGGATGTCATACATCCTTGAGTCTTGAAACCCTCCCATACCGTCAAGGCATGCGTCTAGTCTAACCATGTCAAATTTTGATGCATACAGGCACATATTGAAGAAATTTCAACGTTGGCCCCATTCACTAGTGATCACTATGTGGGGTCGGTGCATGACATTTGTGGTGGTTGAATTGGAAGTTCCATGACATTTCAAGAAATTTTCAACATATATTCTATAGATGGAAACAATGAAATTTGAAAAATATGAGACGCCCATCATGAACATTGTTACAAACATGGACGATCTCAAAGATTATGTGGTCGAGACATCAGAAATCCTTGAGTCTTAAAACCTTCCCATACCTTCAAGGCATGTGTCTAGTCTAACCATGTCAAATTTTGACACATACATGCACAGTTTCAATAAATTTCAATGTTGGCCCCATTCACTGCTCACTATGTGGGGTCGATGCAAGATGGCATTTGTGATGGGTGTATTGGATGTGCCATGACATTTAAAGAGATTTCTGAAAAAGAATATTCTATAGATGGAAATGAAGAATCATGGCAATGAGACATCCATTATATTGAACGTTGATGCAAACATGGATGATCTCAAATATTATGTGGGGACATCAAACATCCTTAAGTATCAAAACCCTCCCATACCTTCAAGGCAACTATCTAGTCTAACCATGTCAAATTTCGATGCATATGAGCACAGATTGAAAACATTTCAACGTTGGCCCCATTCACTACTCACTGTGCAAGGTCGGTGGAAGAAATTTGTGATGGGTGTATTTGAATTTCTCACCTGGGGCATCTACTCTTTTAGCCTTATCACAATGGACCTACATGTCACTCTACCCATCTGTCAAACTCTTTAGTTGACAAGTATGTTGTTATTTTTGACTTTTCAAATAATCCAAAGAACAAAAGAACAAAGTGGGTGACCCAAAAAACAAAGTAGTGGTTTTCTATAATCTATATAAATCATATACTATCCTAGGTAAACTATCACCAAGAACGACCATTTATATATCAATATCCTATAGATGAGGTTGAATAATGACTTGTCATTATTGAATAATTGGTATAACACAACAATGTCGAAAAATATGCACAACTCTTAACACAGACAACTTAGAAAAATATGTCATACTCTGAAAAGGATGTATTCTAGAGTCGTTTTCCTTACAAAAACCACATAAGCATAACTTTTGAACCTCACTTGCTTAGATATAAAACGTTGGCAGTCCACCGTTGAGAAGTAATAATTGGATTAGTATTAGTTTTGTCATCCAAATGATCTAAAGTTTTTTCCTATTCCACGATGAGATTAAGATGGATCATGACGATGATAACATTTATTCAACCATTAGTTAGGAAGACATGAGCACATATTTTTGACTTTAGGGTGACTTTTGAGGATGGTAGCCAATCTTTTTTACTAGAAAGTACAAAAGGGATTGTTAGGAATCCATAACTCATCCAACTACCAAATATACATACAAATATGTCATTTTCTTTAGAATTTTGAAGAGGGTAATTTTCATGGTACAAAATCATGAAATCATTCCAATGGAACCAATTTTGAATTATTGGACTCTAAAAATTCTTGACCTCACAACTATGGACATTCAATAGACAGATTTGGCAAGCAAGACTTAAATATTGTTTATCCGGCCATTAGAAAAAGAGAGATTATGCGTATATGTTAAAAACATATACACTTTCCAAGATAAAATGGATACACTTGGACCAAAGATGGGCATTTTTCTTAATTTGAGGCTTAAAAAAATGGTCCATGTGACATTGCTAAAAATTTCTCTAATCATCCACGCTACAAGATAATGTAGTCCCTTACGTCATAATATCAACCCAATTAATCTTTCTAATGTCCTTCATCATCCAATAGATCTTCCAACTAACTTTGGAATCAATTTTTATTTAGGAGAAGGCCAAAATAAAGAGTTTTGAAAGAGGTTATTTAGGGGTTTCTAAGCACAAGCAAAGGGAAGCTTTGGAGAA
>ML788959.1:374440-387416 GCA_009831015.1 Picea engelmannii
CCCAAAGTAAAAAATACCAACAAGTAATGAGTAGAAACCCTCAAGAGTGGACGAATCCCCTAAATTAAGCTCCAGCGGTAATGTGTGAGGTATCCAATGTGTAACCTCCTTCTCAAATCATGTCAATCATATACTCAAGTCAACAGAAGTCCAAGAAGGTCCATATGTGCTAAATATAATCCCCAATGGCTACATAATGCATCCCCCAAGGAGGTCATCCATCAAACTATGTGACACATGCCTCCAAATGTGAAAACAAGTTGACCACTCCAATTTTTGTGATGTGGTATGGTATGAGAGGTCCATGTGCATGAAGAATATCCCCAAACTTCCTATTCCATTCTAACCAATGCCTTGAGAGTTGTAATATTGCATCGAGAGTTGTGAACGAACTTAGGAGTTGTGAAGATACCTTGGGATTTCTGAAAATTAAAAATGTCATAATGAAGCCCATGCAATGTCCATTCACCATTAATCAGACCAATATGTAATCATGGCCTTTGAATAAGGACTTGTCCCATTTATCCTTTTTGGATGGAGTGAGTCAAGGTAATTAACAATTTTGTCCTTTTTTGGATGGACTGAGTCAAGGTAATGGACAACAACAATAATGGACAACAACAAAATCACTTATCCCATTGTCAATAACTCACACCCATGCCTTAGCCTTTACAATTTTGTAGCCATCGATGGGTTACAAATCAATAACAACTCTCGTATTTGTTACTTAACAATGTACTTTACTCTCAATTGCTCGCTCCCTTTTGACATGTATAGGATACCTTTACCTTTCTACTGTTTCTTCTCCTTGGGTTGAGGAATCACATGCTCCACCTTAGCCACCTCGGTTCCCTCTTCCCTAGTCGTGACATCCATTGGTATTATCATTGTTATTAGGGTCCACTTAAGTGTTCAACATAGGCATTGTAGTCTAGTATTGGCATATTCATGTATTTGAAATAATATTCATATTTCCGATGAGGGTAGCCTTTTCAGTGAGTTAAAGTTCCACCTTTCTTGTTCATTTTTTTTCAGAAATACCATGATTTGGGTTGTCTTTAAATTGTCCAAAAATTCTTAGGGTAAAGTTACATGAGAAAAATTCCCAACATAGAAGTGGAATCCTATTTTTTTTCATAGTTCCTATCGAATTTGGGTCAATTTTTCACTAGAAAAAATAGATGATATGAGTGCCCCTTATCCCACTCTAACCATTTCAAGTCCAAAGCTCAAAAATATGGAAAAAACTAGACAAGGAGATTCATAGAACATGAATTTGTAAGAAACTAAAAATATCTCAAAATGCTTTGTCTTTCTTGGTGTTGATGTCATTGACTCCAAACATGCCCCTATAATGCCTAGATAGTATACCAATAGTAATAGAGCATAATACAATTGTGAAAGAGTAACATTATGGTAATCATTATGAGCTTATTGTGATACTAATAGGATACTAGTAATGAAATAGTGTTACATCTTGATTGACTGACTGTTTCTGTCATTAATGGTGTTATAGGACGTACAAGAAAATAGGTATTTTTCATATCTATATTCATTGAGTGAGGGAAGTTCAGGTAGAATAGAGGAAAGTGAGACATCTAGTAGGTCTAATAGGCAGAGATCAGCTAGAGGTGATAAGTTCATAAGAAAATTCCATAGATGCGTGGAATTTTTTCATGTGAAAGGGGGATCATGTTCTTATGATCATGAGAGCATAAACGACATTGAGGTGCCCTTGAGGTACAAACATATAGTGAAACAATGAGTACCCAAGGATCTTCCTAAAATAAACATTGATTTTTGTGTAGACAAAAGGATATACCAGATTACTCCATTGTCATTACATGGTTTAGGGATATTTTCCATGGATGGCACAAAGGTCTGTTATGAAGGATTAACTGAATTGAGGGAGTACGTTGTACCCTTTTATATCTGCAAATATTGGATACGAATAGTCCAATATACAAAAAGTATGTGAATATGTGGCTTGGATGCAAATTATATACAACTAAAAGACAATGATCAAAATAAAGGAGAAACTATCTATATTGATGGAAGGAAAAAAGAAACAGGGAATATTGTAGGGTTTATAAACAGTACACGACCCGTGACCACAAATAAGAGAACCAATTATGTATTTGAGGGGCATGAAGGAAATTGTGTATTCATATGTGCAATAAAATCAATAGATGCAGAGGATGAGTTATTGATTGATTACAATTGGAATTGAATAGATACAAATGTTTCTATTATGGGAGAAGTACGTATGCTAATTTACCCATCCTGTAAGTAATGACTCTCATATTTTATGATTTTCATTATGTTCTTTACGGTGTTAATCCATTTGGAGAGCTCCGGTCTGTTTAGTACTTAGTGTGTCCTTTTTTGTTATCAACATTTGAATTTCTCATACATTTGAATTTCTCATAAATTTGAATTTATTTCTCATGATAATGATCACAGTTCTAATTTTATTGTAATGTAGTAGGATGATCGTGGTAAATCAAAAGCGGCCTCAGAAAAGGTAGATGAATAACAATTTTTGAATTGCATTTAATGTGCATTTTATTTCTGTGGCGATCAATTATTTTTCATTTATTATGTTGAATATGTAGTCAGAAAGACATGATGTTGATGATGATTCGCTTGGCGAAAGGGATTTGTATGAATCCCCCGACCCTATGGTTTTAATTAGAAAAAATATCAATAAAGGAAACAAGGAACTAGCTCACTTGTTAGATATTCTAGATAAAACTCCTGAGGTCGAAGAAAGGATCAAAGAAATTATGACAAGGCTTAAGACATATAAGGTAATAACCATAATTTCAAGTGGTTTTATTTTTATATCATAAGATCAATTTTGAAAGCTTGATTTTTAACTTTTACATTATCTAAACGAAAAAATGTTTTCTTTCTTATATAGAGATTTTTGGATGCTATTGACATTGACATGTATGGTATTGGTAGTAGTGGCGCTACACATACGCCACAGGGTCCCAATGTAGTCCCTTGTATAGCTTCCAGGATGCATCTATTCAGATCTCCACCTTCCACACCATTAGGTGGGAGCCACGACATGAACACTGAGGAAGCAGCCACACAGGTAGGCTCTGGAGGTGGTGATGAAGATGAGGCCGATGATTTGAAAAAATATATGGTTGCTTTTCCTAAAGAAAAACATGTGACCAGCATAGGGACCCTTAAGGGAACCTTTATGGTCAACAAGGAAGGACTTCCATTAAAGAAAGTTAAATTCCCAGGTAATTTTTAAAATTTTATTTTTTTGTTCTCTATGTAGACAAATATAAATCATCTAAATTATTATTTTTAAATTAATAATCACATAATCATTTTGCATTTAGGGAACAACAATTTTTACAGGTCCTTGGAGAATAAGGCTTTACTGATTTTTGGGCCCACCATACGGGAGAGGTGGAATTCCCATAATTCCAACCTCAAAAAAGAATTGATGGATTATCTAGAAAGCCTTTTTGGTGTAGATACATTTAATAAGACCTTGGCCATCGCCATAGCTGGCCAATATTTAAAATATATGCGAGAAACATATAGGAAGCACTTGAAACAAAATGATAGGTATGAGCATCCTCTTATGATTCCAGAGAGGGAGTGGAAGGCCCTCATTGAGGACGCAAAAGAGAAGAAATTGACAGATAAAGGAAAAACACCCTCTAGTCCTAGAAGGTAAATTACAATTTCAATTGAATACCTTCATTTTTTTTAGATGTAAAAAAAATTGTGGTATATATTAACATACTTGAAACTTTTGATGATAGGTTGAGTGACACGTCAAAGGCCACAAAATCAAGGCTTGCCAAATGTGGCCAGCACGGGCTAGGCCAGGGCGACTACTTGAAGTTGCAGTCACGAATTGTAAGTACCTAAATATCTTATTTGTATCGCCTTAAATTTTTTATGTAATTGCAGCAAATAACATAAAAAATACATACTCTTATGCAATGTAGGGTGACGAGTTTGGTACTGAAACCACGGAGGAAGACCTCCAGCTTGGTTACAAGTACAACTATAAAGCAGTAGTTGAACACCGAAAAAGCTTGGGGAAGATACCATGAACCAATTTGCAGGATAAGGTAAATAAAATTCAATCCACATTAACCTTTATTATTAATATAATACAGTGATGTTGAATATTATTAATATTTACAACTTTGTTTTAATCAGGGGAGCAACACTGTCAACAAACGCACCAGTATTGGAGAGCAATGCGTTGATAGAAGTTTTAAACTAGAAGACGGTTTTGATCCCATTCAATCCCAATTTTCCATGGGGGTGCAGCCCCACGATGATGCTACGACCAAGCTAGCACATGATGGTAATATGGTTGTATTTTAATCATATACTTAATAATTTCGTAGTTATACATTTTGTACTTCTATTGTTTTTTACTTATACATTTATGATTGTCCTTATAAATTTTGTGGTCTCAATGGTAGAGAATGTTGTACTTGAGGCTCATACAATTGAAGAGGAGAACATGGGGGAAACCATTCCAATGGTGCCGACCAGTGCACTAGGTAAATAATGACATTGCAGGTGTTTTTTTTAATATTACTGAACTAGTACAATGATATTTAAAAACTGGCCATTTAAATTTTGTATTTTTTTTCTTTTGTAGGTGATGCCTCATCACAACGGCCTCCATTACATCATGAGTATCCCGTGACTAGACATGCTCTGTGTGAGAGGATGCAATCACAATCAGATTTTGAAGAGCACCCAGAGAATGAAGACGTAGATATTGATTAAATGATTAGGAACTATAGAGCTAAGAAGAAGAGGTCGGCTAAAAGTAATAAATGATGATCTACATGAATATTTTAATAATTGTTTAATATAAAATCTATTTTCACCATATTCCGCTCACTCCAAATGGATCAAGGAAACATTTTATTTCATTCTAAACTGTTGTGAATATTGGTATGTATATATGTTTGTTTTTGCTGTAAATATTTCAATAGATTTATATGTTGGGTATTGGGGAATTGAGAGTGATGTGGGGGGGGACCATAAGAGCTTCCTCCTTCATGTGGTTGGCTCTGTTCAATAGAGAATAATTTATTGGAGCCTTTTAATCTTGGAGAAAACCTCCCTTGATCCAACAAAGCAACAACAAAGTCAATGTTGACTTCGTTGTTGCTACTTCAAATCAAGGGAGGCAGTTTGATAAAATATTAGACCTGTGGCTCCAATAAATTATTCTTGAAACCAAGAGGATATCATTCAGGTATGTTCTGACACTCTCATAAAAATGCATCTTAGAGTAAATAATGTGCTACAAATATTACTTGTATTGATTTTCTAGATATTTATGGAGGTTGAATGATTTTGGCAGGTACTTTAAGATCTTTCTTCATCGATTGAGGGAAGCTCAATACTAACAGAGGGTAATACATCTGAAGAGAAACATGCGGGGCCAACCATTCCAACTGTACTACCGATCAGTTCATCATATCGGGTGTGTTGCTCCTTTAAGCATATAATTTTATATAGCCATCAATTCTAGTTATGTTTAATGTTTTATGAATTGTTATGTTCGATTGCTAAACTAAAAAATCACCATTTAGGTATGTATGATATTTGGATTATGTCCTCAAGATATTATGGATATGTTAGTGTAGGTTTATGTTTAACCAATGGATAAATCTAACATGAATGTATGGCTCCGAACATGCCACCAAAAATGGTATTTTCTTTTTATCATTTTCATGCCTTTTTCTCACTCTTGTTTTCTCTCTCCACTTCTCTCCCACTCCCTCTCTCTCTCTCCCATTTTCCACTCTCTCCCTCTCCTTCCCTCTATACCCCCCTTCTCTCNACCTCTCTCTCTCTTTCTCCCTCTCTCTCTCTCTTTCTCCCTCTTTCCCTCTCTAACTTTACCTTTCTCTACCTCCCTATCTCTCTTTACCTCCTCCCTCTCCCTCTCTCTCTCCCCCTCTAGCCCCTAAACCCAAAACAGAGGGGGGATAGCTGACACAACAATGGAAATGGAGAGAATAAATATGAAAAAATGAGGTGCATGTTATTGGTTCCATTAAAAATTAAAATTACGATGCTTGTTGGATCTCTCCCTCTCCCCTTATTACACATCTACGTTACCTCATCAAAATAAAATATCATAATAATCATAAGTAATTCCTACCCTCCCAAACGTTTTACCATGATTAGACTACATCCACACCTCCAAAAGGTCATATGTCCCTTTCATTCAATCCATCATTGTCTAATCATTATTTATTTGTCACTCATTCACTCTCAATGATGGAGAGAGTGAATGCGAGATAGAGAAATAGTCACAAGACAATGATGGATTCAATGAAATGGACATATGACCGTTTGGAGGTGTGGATGTAGTCAAATCATGGTACAAATTTTGGTGAAAACATGGTACAAAGTTCTGGATCCAACTCCGAATCACATATTTTGAAGAGGTACCAATTTTTAAATTTGATTATAATTTGCTAGTCACTTTTCAACATGAAGTATCTTTGTTTGAGAGAAACACTTTAGATCAATCCTTCCTCTATTATCTTTCCATAGAAAGAAAAATTGATTTATTCCATCGTCCTCATGGCTCGATTTAATATAGGGTTAAGGATTGAGTATAAGTTATGACTAGGCTTAGATAGAGCTAGGGGGTATATGTCATGGTCTACATCAAGCTCTAGGTCAACATCTAAATCTATATCTATCTCTATGTGGTGGTCTAGGTCATGCTCTACATCAAGCTTTGGGTCTGGTGACAAGATATTTGGAGGAATGGAACCTACTAAAATGAATATTATGACCATTTGGAGGCTTAGAGATTATGAGATTGCAGTGCACCCAAATTGAAAGGACCATTTGGAGGTGGAGAGATAGAGAGATTGCAATTAACTGTTTGGAGGCCTGGACATCATGAGATTGCAGTACACTTGATTTGAAATGACTATTTGAGTCGGAAAGTCTTTCAACATGTTTTTTTCTTATTCTTTTTCAAATGCTAAACACCAAAAGAATTGTCATTCATTTCCCTTGATCCCATACAACCCCTAGTGTTTTTATCTTGGCTCTGACACCAATTGTAACATACCCAACCACCTGTGTACACTGTTGGGATTGTGGGGTACTTGAAATTTTGCTCACCTTTGTGTTAATGGAAATGTTTATTCAACACCAAAGAGACCACGATGGAGGAGAGAGATCTCAAGTTGAGTACATCCTATATGCTCTTCATGTAAAAAAAATTTCTAATTCTTTTCTAGAGTTATTTTGGACTCTATTGATGGGAATATAAAATCTAATGCTCATAAAGAACTAAATTCCTTAACAACTGTGAATATTTCTCTTCAAAAATGTGTAAGAAAGGATCCCTAACCCAAGCTCATACATTTCCGCATGCAATCGAGATACATTCCACCTCCATTATCTTGGAAAAGAAGAGTTGTACTATTGTCCCTAGGGTTCTGAATTTTGTCCACAATGACAAAAGTTGCACCATTTTGAAAATCTTCAACTACATTATCAAGCAACTTTGAAATATCTCCAAATTCCCAGTTGTGGGAAGTCGCATTAGAATGGATGAATTTTGGATGTACTTGAACATGATACATGCCACCTGGTAAAGATCACTTTTTTTCATTTTGGACATCATAATTCCCAGCTCTCCAAAATTGATTAAAACTATTTTTCTTTGAGTTTATATCTGAACAATTCAGTCAAAGGAAAAATGAATGCAAATGATGTTCTCTTTGCAACGCATTTTCTGATCTCCACCCCTTCCCAGAAAATATAGAATATAACCCTAATCATAATCTGATATGATCTAACACTCCAAAGGGTGCATTGCAATCTCAAATATTTCCACCTCAAACGGTCATTTCAACTCGGGTTTACTGCAATCTCGTGATGTCTGGGCCTCCAAACGGTTCATTGCAATCTCACTATCTCTCTGCCTCCAAACGGTCCTCCTTTACGCAGCGATACAATTTTTCTCCTTTGGTACAAGATGGAAGCTAAGTAGTATGGATTTCTATCTCAATTAGAATAAAATGGTTATAGCATCTCCTCTCTTTAGTGAAAGACTCAATATAACCATCATAAACTAGAGGACATTTTAGGTCAAAGGGAGTCATTTTTTGGGTTATGATGGGGTTGCAAAAATCAGAGCTTCCACCGAAACAATATTAAGCTAAAAAACACTTTCCTTAACATCCTTCTTGTATAAAAAGGTATCAAGATGTATTAAATTAACTAATGATAAGTGTGAACCAGTCTTTAGCAAACTATCTTTGGGGGAAACCCAAAGTAGATTAGATCCATCATTGGGAACTTTAGGAATTTTGTCACTTCCTTCTGGGAAGCAAATGTCATCCAAATGGTAGGTACCTAAGGGATAATCCTTGCTCAGTTCTTGGATTGATCCTTGGATATGTTCCTTGGCGGTTGATATAAGTCCCTAGATGTGTCTAGGGCACCTAGATGTGTTCCAAGGATCCTTGCTCAGTAATTGGATTGATCCTTGGATGTGTTCCTTGGTGGTTGATATAAGACCCTATATGTGTTCTAGGGCCCCTAGATGTGTTCTAGGGAACCTTTTCCTAATGCATGGGTTGATCCTTGGTCTTGTACCTTGGTGGATAAGACCCTAGATGTGTTCTAGGGCCCCCAGATGTGTTATGGGGCAACCTGTTCTTTGACCAGGTAGATCTTGGTGTAATACCAAGATGTGTTGATGTGTGATCCTCTTTCTCTCTCCAGAGATGGTCCATGAGACCTAGGAGTGCCTATGAAGATGGACATGACCACATTGTTGATGGACCCCCTTATGCAGTGATGATAAATTTTATAGGTCATTGTGAGACTCATGTGGACATGTTTTTCCATTATGGACGCCCCCTTGACTTTGTCTTAAAAGGTGCCCCCTTGTTTTTTTATGTGATTGAAGTTTTATTTATGTGATTGGGGTTTTATATGTGTTTAGGGTGTTATAATTAATATTAATATTAATTAGCATTTTAATTAATATTTGTATTAATTAAATGTCAATATTTAACTATAATTTTAAATTTCCCTAACCCCTCTCCATAAATATAAATAAGACCCTACCCTCTAGCATTCTATTACACTCACACTCACTCACTCCTCACTCTCCTATTTGTTGCGACTACCTCAATTATTCTCTCTTGATGATGGTGCAACCTCCTTTTTGGACTATCTTTTCAGATCTGACTTTTGTTTTGTTGGTGCAGCCTCTCCATTTGATGTAACATTTTTAGATATGAGTTTTGTTTGTTGGTGCGGCCTCTCTATTTGATGTAACATTTTTAGATCTGTGTTTTGTTGGTGCAACCTCTCCATTTGATGTAACAATTTCAGATCTGAGTTTGTTGGTGCAACCTCCCCATTTGGTGTAATAGTTTCAGATTTTTGTTTTACGTGATTGAGGTTTTATTTATGTGATTGGGGTTTTATATGTGTTTAGGGTTTTTATAATTAATATTAATATTAATATTAATTTTAATTTTAATTAATATTTATATTAATTAACTGTCAATATTTAATTATAATTTTAAATTTCCCTAACCCCTCTCCCTAACTATAAATAAGACTCTACCCTCTAAAATTATATTACACTCACACTCACTCACTTCTCACTCTCCTATTTGTTGCGGCTACCTCAATTGTTCTCTCTTGATGATGGTGCGACCTCCTTTTTGGACTATTGTTTCAGATCTGAGTTTTGTTTTGTTGGTACAGCCTCTCCATTTGATGTAACAGTTTTAGATCTGAGTTTTTTTTGTTGGTGCAGCCTCTCTATTTGATGTAACCGTTTTATATCTGAATTTCGTTGGTTCAGCCTCTCCGTTTGATGTCACAGTTTCATATCTGAGTTTGTTGGTGCAACCTCCTCATTTGGTGTAACAATTTCAGATTTGAGTTTTGTTTGTTGCAATTGTCTTGTGATGGTCTATACCTTGGAAAAATTGTTCCTAAGTCTTTATGACAGAGATCAAACTCTATAGGTTTGATCCATGAACCTAAAACTATTTCTGAGCATATTATAAAGGTTTTCATCCACACATGTGGCAGGTAGATATTTCTTAGATCAGGAGGTAAGCTTGATGTTTGTCTTTTCACTCAGAAATTTTGTTTATACTCAATATTTAATTTGTATTTGTTTATATATGTTGATCTTGTGAACAAAAAAATAAAAAGGCATTATTTGTTTATATTTTCCCCTAATTATAATTTGTATCTATTTATATATGTTGATCTTGTGAACAGAAAAATAAACAGAAAAATAAAAAGGAACTATTTGTTTATATTTTCCCCTAATTCTAACAATTTTCCTATGACTTTGACCAAGGGCACACTACTCTAGTAAGCCTCCTCACACCTTCTTGTGACCATTCTTCTTTCTATTCTTATCCTATACCAAACACCACTAAACAACACAATGCCTGGAATCATACTAATCTCTCTATTACTAAGCTCTTGTTATGGAAACTACGTGATATGGCACTCAAAGCATAACTCGTATCTACAACTTATCAAACTCACTATGAAGCTTTTGTATGATTAGAGTGGTATCATTCTTACGAAGATACAATATGAAGATTAAGACTAACTGACTTATTACTTGTATTATACCAATCTTATTGAGGCAATGACATCAATGAATATGGGAAAGGTGATTGCTTTGTTTCTCTAATAAGTTTCCATTACAGGTTATCAGTCGTATTGCTTTCCCATATTCATGCCTATTAAACGATAAGCCTACTACTGGAACCATTCTAATTTGGTAGTAGAGGTTATAAAACCATTGAATGAATGATTTCCATTTAATTGATACTCATATGAACTAATAGCATGGACTAGTAATACCTTTATAGACTTATTTACTCCTATTGTGTGATGTATGTACCCGATGAGTGCAATGAATATGGAATAAAGGGGCATTCACATTACCACACATAGGTGAATGGAAATAAGCTTACATCATATGTGTACAAAGCTCCTTGTATCTCATATGTAGAAACACAAGTAAATCCTAGGAATCACTTCTATTACCATATGTTGATAGGTATGAATATGGTATGATCACATCAGTATGAGTTCCATCTTCTTGAATAGGGATAGATCATTTCTTTGGTGGAAGTAGCACATATTGGGTGAACCATGTATATATGTATCTCTATTGTATTGTGTATCTCTTGCATTTTATTTCTACATATGTTTTATATTATTGCTATGTGGTCCTCTTTTTTCTAACAAGAAACACCAAACCATAAAGGTAAACAATAAGATCATTAAGAGATAAGGGAGAAGTGGTGGATAAAAAGGACCTAGTAGTGCAGGTCACCATTACATGAGGGGCTGGTCACTAGGAAAATAACTCCCCAAAACTACCTCTATGTGCACCTGTGCAATGTTTCTAAAGTTTAGTGAAGCTTAGTTACATGTATAAGTTCCCCACAAATGATGTTATAATGATCATAATTATGACACTAGTTACAAGATTACATCAATCAACTAGACAAAATTAAAACACATTATAACATATCCCTCATCTTGAAATGAAAAAACCCAATGCATGCATCAATATGGATTTTTAATTTTTGAAGCTAGCCATATGAATGCTTCTCCTGGTGCTATAAGGTTTGGAAGTTTCCCTGTTGACCTTAATCTAGATCTAAATAAACCCATTTTAGGTCACATCACAATGGAAAAGGGAATCTAGTAGCAGATGTAGGCTCACTCAACAATTTAGGAAGGAAGTACTAACATATCTCAATAAACTATATCCATTCTTGATTCATACCTTTCAATCTTCCAAGAATAGAATAGCTCTTCTTGTGTAGAAAAAATCTTCATGTCTTCTAAAGGACTTGAGGAGTAATCCACTAGAATTTCTTCATCCATCAATCCATTCACATAATTTCCTTATTCCATACAATATATGCAAGGAGTATACTTCTTTCACACACACATGAAAAATCCATAACATTTTTATGTTGAAATAAAAATAGTAAAGTTACACTCATAAAGTGCACTATGACATGAAAGAAAAACTTAACAAGAATAGCTCTTGATATTCTTCCAATATAATTAAATGATTTTGAAGTCTAGTATCTCAAAATAAGTTGTCCACAAACATATTACATCATAAGCAAAAAATCCTAGATAAGTGTTACATTTTAAAAGTTTCACCCTGAAAAACCATAATAAAATTATCCATTGCAGCCTCTTGATATACAAAAAAAGAAAGTAGCAAAATTGTTCAAAACAAATAAGGAAATTAAATCCATTATCCAAAATGGATAGAGCTCATTTAAATAAATATCTCAAGACAAAGGGTAGGGATTTTCCCCTTCCCTTTACTATACCATGTTGATGGTAGTAAGTTATATCTCCAAAGATATTTTTGACAGGGCATCGACTAAGTTGTTTTGCTCCTTATAGATGTGATAATAAGATATATGAGAGAATATTCCCTCCAACAACTTTATTTGGTTATAAATTGGATGGAAACAAATATTTTGTATTCTATGGTTCCCCAACATCTAATATATAACCAAATTTGAGTAATCAACAACCTATAATTAATCAATATTTATTTCTAATGTAATTCTTATCAATGTTTCAAGTGCTTTCATTTTATCCCAATTGTTAGTACCTCCACAAAAAGTAGCCTCAAAAGAAATATTTCTTGAATAAAAAAACAAAGTGCACCTATAGCCTTGCATGTATTGGGGTTGCTTTAACATGCCCTATCAAAAAATCCCCATGATTTTGTTTTGTTAATATCAAGTGTTCTTATATTCCTCTCAGGTTTTGTCTGGCAAGGTACCTTGAGTCCTTCATAAAAGAACTTGATTTTATAGAAAACTTGGAGGTGGATATTAACTTGTCCTATAACATAATGGCATTTCTAATTAACCACAGGGCCCAAGAAACA
>ML788959.1:396455-413420 GCA_009831015.1 Picea engelmannii
AACTGACTTATTACTTGTATTATACCAATCTTATTGAGGCAATGACATCAATGAATATGGGAAAGGTGATTGCTTTGTTTCTCTAATAAGTTTCCATTACAGGTTATCAGTCGTATTGCTTTCCCATATTCATGCCTATTAAATGATAAGCCTACTACTGGAACCAGTCTAATTTGGTAGTAGAGGTTATACAACCATTGCATGAATGATTTCCATTTAATTGATACTCATATGAACTAATAGCATGGACTAGTAATACCTGTATAGCCTTATTTACTCCTATTGTGTGATGTATGTACCCGATGAGTGCAATGAATATGGAATAAAGGGGCATTCACATTACCACATATAGGTGAATGGAAATAAGCTTACATCATATGTGTACAAAGCTCCTTGTATCTCATATGTAGAAACACAAGTAAATCCTAGGAATCACTTCTATTACCATACATTGATAGGTATGAATATGGTATGATCACATCAGTATGAGTTCCATCTTCTTGAATAGGGATAGATCATTTCTTTGGTGGAAGTAGCACATATTGGGTGAACCATGTATATCTGTATCTCTAATGTATTGTGTATCTCTTGCATTTTATTTCTGCATCTGTTTTATATTATTGCTATGTGGTCCTCTTTTTTCTAACAAGAAACACCAAACCATAAAGGTAAACAATAAGATCATTAAGAGATAAGGGAGAAGTGGTGGATAAAAAGGACCTAGTAGTGTAGGTCACCATTACATGAGGGGTTGTTCACTGGGAAAATAACTCCCCAAAACTACCTCTATGTGCACCTGTGCAATGTTACTAAAGTTTAGTGAAGCTTAGTTACATGTATAAGTTCCCCACAAATGATGTTATAATGATCATCATTATGACACTAGTTACAAGATTACATCAATCAACTAGACAAAATTAAAACACATTATAACATATCCCTCATCTTGAAATGAAAAAACCCAATGCATGCATCAATATGGATTTTTTATTTTTGAATTTAGCCATATGAATGCTTCTCTTGGTGCTATAAGGTTTGGAAGTTTCCCTGTTGACCTTAATCTAGATCTAAATAAACCCATTTTAGGTCACATCACAATGGAAAAGGGAATCTAGTAGCAGATGTAGGCTCACTCAACAATTGAGGAAGGAAGTACTAACATATATCAATAAACTATATCCGTTCTTGATTCATACCTTTCAATCTTCCAAGAATAGAATAGCTCTTCTTGTGTAGAAAAAATCTTCATGTCTTCTAAAGGACTTGAGGAGTAATCCACTAGAATTTCTCCATCCATCAATCCATTCACATAATTTCCTTATGCCATACAATATATGCAAGAAGTATACTTCTTTCACACACACACACACACACACATGAAAAATCCATAACATTTTTATGTTGAAATAAAAATGGTAAAGTTACACTCATAAAGTGCACTATGACATAAAAGAAAAACTTAACAAGAATAGCTCTTGATATTCTTCCAATATAATTAAATGATTTTGAAGTCTAGTATCTCAAAATAAGTTGTCCACAAACATATTACATCACAAGCAAAAAATCCTAGATAGGTGTTACATTTTAAAAGTTTCACCCTGAAAACCATAATAAAATTATTCATTGCAGCCTCTTGATATACAAAAAAAGAAAGTAGCAAAATTGTTCAAAACAAATAAGGAAATTAAATCCATTATCCAAAATGGATAGAGCTCATTTAAATAAATATCTCAAGACAAGGGGTAGGGCTTTTCCCCTTCCCCTTACTATACCATGTTGATGGTAGTATGTTATATCTCCAAAGATATTTTTGACAGGGCATCGACTAAGTTGTTTTGCTCCTTATAGATGTGATAATAAGATATATGAGAGAATATTCCCTCCAACAACTTTATTTGGTTATAAATTGGATGGAAACAAATATTTTGTACTCTATGGTTCCCCAACATCTAATATATAACCAAATTTGAGTAATCAACAACCTATAATTAATCAATATTTATTTCTAATGTAATTCTTAGATCAATGTTTCAAGTGCTTTCATTTTATCCCAATTGTTAGTACCTCCACAAAAAGTAGCCTCAAAAGAAATATCTCTTGAATAAAAAAAACAAAGTGCACCTATAGCCTTGCATGTATTGGGGTTGCTTTAACATGCCCTATCAAAAAATCCCCATGATTTTGTTTTGTTAATATCAAGTGTGCTTATATTCCTCTCAGGTTTTGTCTGGCAAGGTACCTTGAGTCCTTCATAAAAGAACTTGATTTTATAGAAAACTTGGAGGTGGATATTAACTTGTCCTATAACATAATGGCATTTCTAATTAACCACAGGGCCCAAGAAACACCATAGAAAAACCTTTATGATCATTTACCTATGAGTCCTCAAACCAAGTATGTAGTGCTTATGGCTAAGAAGAACCTTTCCATTTCTCCTTTCCACTTGTCAAGGTATGGGATGCATCTCAAACTTATTTGGTAAAATGACAATTTATTAACAATTGACTAATCGATTTCCCTCCATTTTTACATCAAACATGTATTATTCCAAATCCCTACCATGCTCTTCTTTGAGACCATGAGATCTCATGATTTGATCCCTTGTTCCAAATCTAGTGCTTTAACACACACAAATGACCTAGTTAAAATTTGTTTCTTCTACACACTTTGTGGATAAGGACTTAACAAGAAGAACGCCATTGACATTATTTCATGTATATGAATCCAATGAAGGAGGTTGGTCATCAATCCAATGCACATTTCTTGATTTTTTTCAAGTTGTACCTCACTTTCTCAGAAAATTCATAGACACTTTCCCTAAATGGTCTTAGGGGAGTGTGAATCACAACTTAAAACAATATTTTGTCAATTGCAACAAGTGAGTTTCAATGGGGCCATCATCTCTATGAAGTCACAAATTCGAATGTGCAAGATCTCGTGATTTGACCCCCATATCCAAATCCAATGATTTAACAGATGTGCGAATTCCCTTGTCAAAAATTGTTTCTTATAAATGATTGTATGACCAAGTACTCTCATAGAAGGGCATCCTTAGGACTATCCCATGAAAATGGATCCAACCAACTAGACTTCTCATGAAATTGACTCAAGGTTCTTTAGTTTTTTTGAGTTGTAGATCACTTACCCAGACAATTCAAGGACACTTTCCCTAAATGGTCCTTGGGGAAAAAATGAAAACTTTGACTTGGAACAATGTGGTGTCTATTACAACATGTGAGTTCCATTCGGGCTATTTTCCTCATGTCTTCACCAAGGGTTAAGGTCGGAGATATCATGATTTGACCCCAAGATCCAAATATAGTGATTTAACACATGTGCAAATGACCTCGTCCAAAATCATTTCTTATATACATTTTTGTGGCCAAGGACTCACAGAGAAGGGATTCATCGGCAATATCCCATGGAGATCAAACTAACAGAGTAGACTACTCATTGAATTGACTTGTGTTTATTTAGTTGTTTCATGTTGTAGCTTGCTTGCCAAGACAATTCAAGGACACTATCCATCAATGGTCATGGTGGAAAAAAATGTAACACATGATTAGAAATATTGTCCTATTAGTTTTAGGAAGTGAGATGCATTAGGGCCATCATCACCATGTAGTCACCGAGGTTGAATGCATGATATTGTACTTTGACCCCTAGATCCAAATATGGTGCTTTAACGCATGTAAAACATACCTCGTCCAAATAATTTCTTCTACACACTTGTATGGCCAAGGACTTGAGGTGAAGGGTGTCATTGGCATAGTCCCATGTAGACAAATCCAAAGGAGAAGATTGGTTCTTGAGTTGTTTTGAGTTGTAGTTTTCTTTCCCAGACAATTTAGGGACTATCACTTGCCCTAAATGATTATGGGGTAGAAAATAAAAATAGTGACATAGAACATTGTGCCATGAATTTCAGAAAGTGAGTTTCAATATGGAAATCATTCCCTTGTATTCATGTTGCTTGAAGCCAAAAGATCTCATGATTTGACCCCTAAATCCAAATATGGTGCTTTAATACGTGCAAACAACCTTGTCAAAACAAATTTCTTCTACATGCATGTATGGCCAAGGACCCAATGAGAGGGGAATTGTTGGAACTATCTTGTGGAGATGAATCTAATGAAAAATACTTCTCTTCAAATCAACTCATGGTTCTTGAGTTATTTCAAGTTGTAGCTTGCTTGCCTAGATAATTCAAGGACATTTTCCATAAATGGTATCGGGGGGGGGACGCAAACCATTACTTGGAACGACATGTCATTAATTGCAACAAGTGAGTTTCATTAGGGTTATTGTTCCTATGAAGTCACCAAGATTGAACGTGTGAGATATCACGATTTTCTCCCTAGATAAAACTTTGGTGCTTTAACGCATGTGGAAATGACATCCTCCAAAATCGTTTAATCTACATGATTATGTGGCCAAAGACTCGTGGAGAAGGGCATCATTCATCATTGGCACTATTCCATGAAGATGATTACAATGGAGCAAATTACTTTTTGAATTGACTCATATTGTCGATTCACTTCAATTTGTAGCTTACTTGCCTAGACATTTCATGCACACTTGCCCTAAATGCTCCAAGGGGTAAAAAATGAAAACCAACACTCAAAACGGTATGCCATCAATTGCAAAAATTGAGTTTCAATGGTTCCATCATCCTTGAGTAGTCACCGAGGTTGAATGTGTGAGATCTTGTTATTTAACCCCTGGATCCAAATTTGTTGCTTTAACACATGTGGAAATGAACTCAACCATTATTGTTTCTTATGCACGTTTGCATGTCCAAGGACTCATGGAGAAGGGTTCTATTGGAAAAAATCACATGGAGATGAATCTAATGGATCATACTGCTTATTGAACCAACTCACAGTACTTTAGTTGTTTTGAGTTGTAGCTTATTTACTTGGATAATTCAAGGACACTTTCCCTAAAAGGGTCTCGTGGGAAAAAATGCAACACATGACTAGGAACATCATGATATTAGTTGCAATAAGTGAGTTTCATTGGGTGCAACATCCCAAGTATTCATCAAGGTTGAATACGATAGATCTCATGATTTGACCCCTAGATCCAAATCCAGTGCTTTAATACATGTGCAAACAAGCTCATCCAAAATATTCTAGTATTCATGCTTGTATGGTTAAGGACTTATGGAGAAGGGTGTCATTAACATTGTCCTATGAAGATGAATCCAATGAAGAAAACTTCTTAGAGAAATGACTCATGTTTCTTGAGTTGTTTCAAGTTGTAGGTTGCTTGTGTGGACAATTTAGGGTCACTTTCCCTAGATGGTCCCATGGAAAAAGAAATGAAAATAGCGAATTGGAACAACATACCATTAGTTGTAGCTAGCGAGTTTTATTGTAACCATTTTCCTTATGAGGTCATTGAGGTTGGAGACAATAGACCTTGTGATTGACAATTGACATTTATTTATTTTTTTAAATACCTACATGGCGTCGATATTGCGACATCTGGTAACGTAGGTCCCATAGAAAACATGTCGGAGATGAATAACTGGCCTTCGGTTGAGCGACGTTACCATACGTCGGTATTAAAACGTATGGTAATGTCGGTCCCATAGCAAACACATCAGAGATGAATAACTGGTTGTCGGTTGAGTGATGTTACCATACGTCGTAATATCGACATATGGTAACGTCTCTCCCATAGCAAACACATCAGAGATGAATAACTGACCGTTGGTTGAGCGACGTTACCATACGTTGGTATTACGACGTATTGTAATGTTTCTCCCATAGCACACACGTAGTGGAGACCGACGAAATGGGACATCGGAATTCCGATGTCTATGACGTCGTTGTAGCGACGACTATATGGGTTTTGGACAATCAAATCTGAGATGACATGTGTCTGCATGAAACGTCGCAATAGAGACGATAGTTATGGTGTCAGAAAAGAGACGTCATGTGAAACAATGTTTGAGGGGGTCCATTGTTTGTCGTTCTCTCGACAATATAAAGTGGAAATTGCATCGAATGTGCCATCGAAATTTGACCAAAATGTACTAGTGACTGACAACAATTCCAGTGAAGAATGATGATCAATATATTTGGATATCAATGCAAGTTGTATTTTTTGAAATAATTGTCTATGAAACTCAGACATTTTGTTTAATGTAATGGACATAGTGTCCCAATTGAAAGACAAGGGGTTACCAATAAGTGTCCCATTTTGTATGACAAAGAACCTCTTATTTATATATAATAAAATACATTTTATTTTATTCTAATGCGTTGTCCAATGTCGTTGTGAAATGTAACAACGTATATTAAATGTATGGATGATTAAATATTATAATGAAGAGATGCAAAATCTGATGATATAACAAATTAATCCAAACATCATATTCAAATTCACTACTCAAAATTTAATTTATATGAATACTATTATAAGATATATGTAAATGTTTTGATGAATAATGGAATTAAAAAATAAAAATAATTGCATTGTCATAGGTCGATTTTTCTAAAAAGAGAAAATGAAATCTGGTGCATTTAATGCTAAAAATCACTGGTGCGTTTAATGATAAAAAGCATCGGTGATGTAATGAAACACACATCGGTGCTGATAAATAATGAACCAGCACCGATCGTAATACTATTTTAACAACAACAATTATAATAATAAAAAATGGCCTTCCGGTGCATTTAATTAAAATATCACACCGGTTCTTTTGTATCATACCTTTGCATCGATGCATTTTAAATTTCATGCCCCAGTCAATATTTTCTTGTAACTCACCAGTGCATGGTTTCATAGATTCGAACGTTGCATTATTGTTACTAAATCACTGATGCGTTATGATTTATAAGAGTACCGATGCCCCAATATTTTTTGGACAACTCTGGTGCTTTCTGTGAAATTTAAGCATCGATGCTTTAAGTTTGAGAACACATTGCGCATGGTATCATAGATTCGACTGATGCATTGTTGTTATTAAAGTACTAGTGCATTATAATTTATAAATGCACCCATGCCCCAATATTTTAGGACTTCTCTGATGCTTTTGGTGAAATGTAAGCACTAGTGCTTTAAGTTTGAGAATGCACTAGTGCGTATACAACATGAAGTGTACCACCTAGAAAAAAATCAGCTAAAACCTCCGCCCACCCAATTTTTTTTAGTTATAATGAAGTTCCATTATAATATCCACAAAAACATTTGCTACCAAAAACGAATGTTTTCACGGAGGTTTTTTTGCCAATTTTTGCCAATTTTGTAACACTAAAAACCTGTGTTATAACCTCCACTACAAGGTCTTTTACTTGTAGTGCAATGAGGCTTCAAATGAATTTGAGACTTTCTATTGGACCAAGTTACTTTTTTACAAACCATTTAATAATATTCCCATTGATATCAACCTATCCAGTGAAGCAATTATTGAAAATCAACGAAATTTGTAATATCAGGCATGCCATGTTGATTGAGCCCCTTTCTCTTATGATACTACTGAAGAAGATGAAGATTCCCATGAATAGGAAACCATTGTTGAAGAAGCTATAGAGTTTATAAAAAATGCCCAATCTAGGGGTGTTATTGTTGAAAACTCTTTTAGTGCAATTCCTTCACCAACATCCTTGTCAGAGAAACAACGACTTTCTTTTGAGATCATATTATGACACTCGGTTGAATATGAACATCATGAACCTCTTCACATGATTATACAAGGCACCGTTGATACTGACAAGCCTTTTCTTATTCATTGTATTTCTCATGCTCTTTCCACTTCAACAACTAATGGCCATAGTCCTTTTTGTTTACTCGCTCTGATAGGAATAACTGCTTTTAATATACATGCCAAAACAATACACTTTGCTCTAAAAATTCCTATAAAATATATGCAACCACTACAAGGGAAATCGCTAGCAATATTTCAAGAAGAAATGAGGCATATTCGATATATTTTGATTGATGAAATGATATTTGTAGGACCAATATTATTCATACAGATAGATTCTCGATTATGAGAAACATTTCCTAAGAAAAAATCTTTTCCTTTTGGTGGTAGATCCATCATTCTTTTGGGTGAGCTTGGTCAATTGCCTCCTATGAAATAAAAGCCTATGTATGCAGGTAATACAACAAGGAAAGTTTTGTGGAAAAAATTCAACATTGTTGTTACTGTGGATACAATATTTTGATAGCAAGGAAATCATCCAAGGAAATTTTCTTTTCAACAACTTTTGAATAACATAAGAAACATTGAACCCCTTATTGATGATTAGAATCTTCTTATGTCATGGGTTAATAGGAGTTTGCCTCCTATGGAAAGGAGTTTATTTAATTAAGCAATTCACTTGTTCCTAACAAATGATTTGGTCACCTTGCATAATAGGAAAATGCTTAAATCATTAAATTCTCCAATTGCATGATATGTAGTTGAACATACATGAAGGGATGAAATTGTTGGTGTTGATGATGATCAATTGGAAGGGGAGGTTTTGTTATGTCCTAGTCAACGTGTCATGTTGATATGTAACTTGTGGGTTGAAGTTGACTTAGTTAATGGCGCACTTGGTTACATTTAGAAAATTTTCTATATACATGGTGCAAATCCCCCCCAACTTCCAATGTTTAATCTAGTTCTTTTTTATAAGAACATTGGTGTTCCATTTGACAGAAGTAATCCAAACGTTGTTCCAATCACACTTGTTACAAGAAGAAATCAGAAACAAATTCCTCTAAAGATGGCATGGACCCTTACTATACACAAATCACAGGGGTTGACTTTAGATCGATCTACAAATGATATTGGGAAGAAAGAGTAGCAGGGGTTGACATTCACTTCCATATCAAGAGTGAAATCAATAGATGGTTTGTGCATATCTTCACCTTTCTCTTTTGAACGTTATACAAGATGAAAAATAGTTCTCATGTTACTATTAGTAAGAACGAAGAGCAACGATTACAGTCCTTATCATTGTAACATCCCATGTAAATACTTTAACTCTTCATAGAATGCATGTGTTTTGTTCATTTTATTGTCATTCAAAATTATTGTTCTTTTCTTAATCCTTCACTTTTTTTTTATACGGTTTATACCTTCAATAGTTTCATTTTACTATTTCTATAACAAAAACATCATTCTTTATCTTGTTACATTTGTTTATTACTAATAAGTAACATTTAAACTATAATATATTACTACGCATAACATGTTGCAGGGGGGGAAATGTTAAGATGCTTGTAAATTGCTAAAATGCAATTTTCTACATGCAATCCAACTTGCTAAACTTTTTTGCAAGTGAGGAAGAAAAAATTGTTATTTTCATACACAGTTCCTATTTGTATTTCAGCTCATACTTTCTACGAATGAATTTTTTTATTTAATTTTTTCTTATCTAAATGATATTTTTGTCATCCATACTAGATATTTTTATTTATTTATGTTTTTCCTGTCCTGCAATTATGGACAATTCAGATGCTTCCAAATTTGTTTTAGCTTTGCATGAAATAACACAACAAGATGAATTTCTTCATGGCATTCAAAATATGATTACTACCCGACACGCTGAACCATTCCACTTATTTGATGAAATTTTGCAATTTTTGTCTACATTGAAGGAAATGCTACATAGATTTATGCATGTTTCTGACAGGGAAGCAGGGAAAAAGTTGATAAGAGAATGGCTTCAGAGACAACATGGTCATGGTCAAGTTGATCTTAATTGGTGTTGTGGATGTCACCAATCTAGTAGCAATTTAGAATAGGTTTTTGGAATTTTAAGGGATTTTAAGATTTTTTGGAATTTGGAAACTTCATTTTATGAAGTTTAAACATAAATATTTTTTATGCAATTTATTTAAAACTATATCCATTTCCTTCTATATTCTATGCTTTGGAATCATTTGTATTAGTAATTTTTATATTGTTCATTAGAATATTATTTTTGGTACTTTTCATATAGATTAAAGCGAAGTGATGTTGTGTCCACCATATAGATTAAATACAAGTGATGGAAATACATCCCTTGTTTCACATAATCTTACACACTTGAAAAAAAAAATCATTTAAGGTCTAGTTAAATATTTACATTTTACTTTTTTCTAACTTGATAATTTCTTCTAGTTTGTGTGATAGTGTATAGGTGCACAAGGCTCCTTGCTTCAAGGCTATATTTTTGGTTGATAGCCAAATTAATGCATGACATCATTCCTTAAAGGGCCACTCAATGGGATTCCTAGCATTGTCATAGTTGATGTCTAAATGCATATGAAAGAATTTTCCAAGAGAAACTGTGTTCTTCTTTCCAAGTAGCATCAATTAAAGGTTAAACACATCAAATAGTCATGTGTCAGTTGTTCTTGTGAGAGAATATGGATGGGATCTTGGTGTGGGGATTTCAAATGTACATATGACCATAAAGGCAATTACACATGTTCATGATTTATTAAAAAACAATTTCCCAAGAGAATAATGATGCCTTGCTTGCCATCAAATTACTTGAAATTGATGATGTATAATCAATTTCAAAACTTTTGAGTGGGCTTCACTTTGGATTAAGAATAAAGAGACAATGATGATACTTTATTAAGAACAACACTGAATATTGGTGTTTACCAAATATTTGATGTTTATGTTGTTTCCATGTGGGTCTACCATGTGAAGTCCATGTCACCTCTTAGTCAACAGTAAAGACAAAATAAATATATATGAAGCATGTGTGGGCCAAAAGGAATCTATTTGCTTTAATTTTCACGAGTTGAGGAAAATTAATTGTCTTGTCTCAATGCATAAATGGTGGATTTGAAATCTAGAATGAAAACTCTTGATTATCTTTCACATCAACATTTTTCCTAATAGTATTACTACTTCAATAATATTGGTTTTTTATGTGGAAAATTACTATGCTACTTAACCTATAACCTATTGAAGAAAAATTGGGCAAGGTCAAGTTTAAGCTTGTTGTAAGAGGGAAAGAGGTCATACATCAAGAGGGGGTGAACCCTAAAATAACTTGAAACATTCTAGAAAATGCATGAAATAACCAAAATCATAAGAGACAAGACAAATCTATATGAAATGTGAAACATTAAGGGAGGGCATCAATCACACAAAGAAAGGCTATGTTGAAATATGCATGAAATTTACCAATTGCAATGGACATTAAAGTATTTTTTAGTGTGGGAAATGTTGAACAAAGGCACCCTACCAACATCCTAAAAAACATATAAATATTGAATTGTTCCTAACACCCTATTGTGACTTGTTAAACATTCACTCTCCTTCCCCTTGCATAGATATCTTATTAGTCCAACGAATGAGATGCTTATGATAGATGTAGGATTCTTATGATGGATGTCCACTTTATTGTCTCTATAATATTTATAAATATCCATTTACAATTTAGAAAAATAGCAATAAGAAATTATGGTATCACGATGCCTTCAAATAATATATCATGGGTTGTATTTTTCATCTAGTGGTGTGAGTTTCTCTATCGAAAACTTACACTATGTGGTCAACCAAATCGAAATTTGCAGTGGTAGTGTTGTACATATTCTAACAATTACTTGGGACACAATACACTCCTATGCTATCATCCATTGTGATATTGAGTTGAGGAAATGAAACCAACACAACACATTAATGGAGGGCTCGATAAGCCTCATTTTCATGCTTATCCTTTCCACATCAACAACACTCGTAGAGGAATAATTAGCGTAAAAGAGTGAGAACGAGGAGATTTTCAAAGAGATATCATCTAAAATAAAACTGTCAATAAATATTTGAGTTGACATCGACTAACTTGAATGTGTTTGAATATGTTAATGATGAGCACTATATGTCATTGATTGAATAACATAGGGAGAAGATAACATTTTCACCGACATACGAAGTTGTCAAGTCTATCAACACACGCTAAATTATTTTGATTTCTTGTTTGTAAACAAAAAGGCACTTAGTATGCAAATAAAAAATCAATTTCCTCATTGACCAACTCACATATATTTATAAGGAAACAAATACACATTTCCATGAGAATTTTTTTTGGAATCCAATTATCTAGTTTTATAGGTTGATATTTCCATCATAAATAAATGGTCACATGACTCTTTCCCTTCATTTGAAACCATTGGGTTTTTCGAAAGAGAGATCTGTGATGCATGATTGATGGTAGGTCATTTTACAAGGCCAATAAAATTAAGTAATCTGCAACCAAGGTTCAATGTAAGAAATCTTCCACCTTATTATTATTTTTTCTTACATACATAAATCTTCCATTTTTTGGCGGGGGTGAGACAAAAAATCTTGGGATATGTTGCTTGGGATTCTCAAATAGAGCCCATACAAGAATTCCTTGAGAATCGAACCTGGGCTAACTGTTCCAAACTCCCACCAGTCTACTATTAGACTACAATCCAACCGAACTAATTTGAACTTATTCCTACCCTGCAAGGAAAGGACCCTTTCAACAACTATCCCACATTACTCCACATTTTTTGAGAGATACGTTGTCCTACATTTTCTAATTAATATGTTTTTTGTTTCTTTATGATTGAAGAACAATTAATTTTACATGCCATCACATAAAATGAACAAAAAAATCCTACTTGAATCTAATTGAACAAAACCTGATACTCTGAAAGTACATATATGGCTATGGCGAGAGGCAAAATCCATGCATCCCATTCAAAAACTTACAACATTAGAAAAGGAAAATAAATGAAGGCACCAAGGAGACTTTACAAATACACTCACCTTTGATAATACCGAGGAGAAATAGCAATTTGAAGAGGGTAGGAAAATAAATAAATGCACCAAGGAGGGTTTAAAAACCCACTTACATTTGGTAATACCGAGGAGAAATAGAAATATGAAGAAGGGCAGGAGAGAAAAGAAGCTCCACAGAGTTGTAGGAAACCCACTTGGAATGTCCATATGTTGGTGTTAGGCATACAGAGAAAGTGCTTTATGTGTTTACTACTCATAATAGTGATACATATATCCCAACTGCAAGCCCGCTCATGGTTTCTAAACTTACGAGAAGAATCCATCCATGTATACCATCCAATGATATATATATGTCTATGTTTAATTAGTTGCATGGTTAAGAAGAAGAACCACATTAGACTTTGGCAAACTTGCAAATTTAAAGCAAAAAAGATAAATAAACTTCTATGACAATGAGATTAGATTCCAACAACAGTCAAGCTTGATTAAAGAAGAATAGACAGATGCATATGGCCTTTTTTCATTATTTTTGAAAATCTAATATAGAAACTCTTGGGATATGTTGTTTGGGATTCTTGGGTAGACCAAATACATGAATGCCCTGAGAATCGAACTTGGGCTAATTGTATCAAACTCCCACTTATACACTGTTATATACCACAACCTAACCGACCTAAAATGAGTTTATTCCTACCCTCCAAAGAAATGACCCTTCCAACAACTATCCCACACTACATAGTTTTTGAAAGATCCATCATCCCACACTTCCCACTTAATCTTTATGATTGAAGAACAACCAGTTTTACATGCCATCACATGAAATAACAAAAAAAAAAAATCATGTTTGACTCCAGTTGAACAAAACCTGATACTCTGAAAGTACATATATGGCTATGGTGAGAGGCAACATCCATGCATCCCATTCAAAAAAATAACAACATATGAAAAGGAAAATAAATAAGCACACCAAGGAGGCTTTAAAAATCCACTTACTTTTGATAATACCAAGGAGAAATGGCAATATGAAGAAGGGTAGGAAAGATAGGAAGCTCCACATAGGGGCAAAACCCCCACTTGGAATGTCCATATATTAGTGTTGGGAAGATGTACATAGTGCTTTATATGTTCATTGCTAATAATAGATATATATATATATATATATCTCAACTGCAAGCCCTCTCAATGGTTCAAAGCTTGCAAGAAGAATCCATCCCTATATACCATCTAGTGATATATATGTCTATGTTCAGTTAGCTACAAGAAGAACCACATAAGGATCTAACATGCTTGTAAATTTAAAGTAAAAAAGATAAATAAACTTCTTTGGCAATGAAATCAGATTCCAACAATGGCCAGGCTTGATTAAAGAAGAATATACACATGCTTATGGATTTTTTTCATTATTCTTGAAAATCCATTGGCCCACATACCATTATTTTACTTTACCTCATAAAGCAGAGAGAAATGTTTGATGTGTTGTTGCTTTGTTCAATTGATAGTGACAAGAACATGACCTTGCACAAGCGTTCCAAGGATATGGACCTCCCGCGGGAAAAAGGTGAAAATGGGCCTAAACAGGCAGATACGATGACAACTAACACCTCGAGGAATACACTGGGAAACACTATGTGGCATGTTTTCATACGTTTTTGACAGATGACGAAACTTGAAGCGAACCCTCCCCTTAAAAGAGCTCCTTCAATGTAATTATTTTGACTATTATTTTATTATTTTCTTTAGGAGGCCTATTTTGGACATCAAAATTTATTTAATGATACAGTTTTTCCAAAACGTCGAAAACTACTAGACATGGACAACGTGAACTTTGGAAGGTTAGGATGAAATGGAAACCTCCAAGCAATGCCAAATGGTACTCCAAGGAGAAGGTAGAAGAAAATTTTCCTCATCTCGTTCAATAAAATCTTTTAGGGATAAAAAACCTCCTTAAATGGAAATGTATGACCCAGAATGAGTCATATATAATTTGTCATCTATTTTGGTACTTTCGAGGTGGAAAAATTGGATGAATTGGCTTATATGGCTCATTTTAGGGGTAGGTCCTAGTTTGATGATTTGGAGTCTACAAACTTTTAGATCCAATTTAAAGCATCGAATGGCACTTTTTGGGGTCAAAATTTGGTAAGCGTAACTCTCATCTCCTCAACTCTATTTTACACATCGAAAACTTTCAAACGATGTGAAAATCACTTCAATCAAAGTTCATTTGTTGAAGTTATACCTCCCACAAGTTGACCTTCCATGTTGACCATTGTGGTACTGAGTTGATGCAATGTCAACACCCATTACTCACACATGTGGGGGTACTCATTGTGGACTTTCAAGAAAATTTTAAAGTGTCCAAAACCCTAACAGTAATTGAGGGTTGAAGCATGCAAAAGCCCTAACCCTAACCCTAGATGGCATATGAGGCTATGTTAAACACTAGACCACTAGGAAAGAAAGAGATTCAATTCTTTTGATATTGATATCGTTCCATAGTTGTGCTAAGCATTTAGGAGTGGGATATTGAAGCATAACAAAGGAGGTAAAATATTTCGTAACAACCATTCATGCCACAATTTCAATAGCAACTCCATAGTAAGTGCCCCTTTCTTTGCACAGAGAGCATAGCATAGGCCTCATCATCTAGCAAATTTTCTCTTGTATAGGTTTTCATTTTCTCTTGTATTGGTTTTCTCAAATTACATCTTGTGTTCATTTCTATGGATGGTGTGTTCATTTACTTGTTTCTTCATTTATTTCCAATATAATTTTGAGAACTACACTAATAATATTAAATCTAAAATCAAAGTAATAAACTACATGATAATTATAGAATATTATAAGATTTGTGGAAACAAACTAATTTAGTAAAATATTCACATAATTGACCTTAAAAATAGTTTATTATTATTATTATTATTATGTAAAACCATGAAAGAAAAATAAGATACACAAACAAAACAAAAACATAAGCTATAGCTATAAAAGTAAAAACAAGCCTCGTCTGAATTTGTTAGAAGCGTACTTTCGCTAGTTTTACAAATTTCAGAGAAATTTCAAAGTTTAGAAAAAGAGTAATCAATACATTAGATGGAATTGGAGCAGTAACAAGCAGTTGTCGATCCTCACAAACACAGCTTGGCATTACATGGATTTGAATATATCGTTTCTGATTATATATATTTTGTTTCCTCACTATTCAAACCAATAGGAAGGAGAGACGCCATGGTGTTTACAGCTCCAGTTGAATCTATAAAGGTGCACCCTTGTGTCATTTCCTACAGCAAGAATGACCAACACTTCAGCGTCTGCTCAACACTGATTCCATTTATGTAAAGTGAAAAACAGTATGAGAGGAGATTAATAACATCATACTTGGATCCACCTACTAATTCTGCACATATTCTGGTTGGCCTTTGAATCAAGTCTGTAAGCCACCATCATATGACCTGCTTGATGCTGCAACAGAAACAAAGTAAAGAGCAACATACATAGGATGCAAAATCTAGATGAAGTTTTTCTTTAAAAAATAGAGTTCATTGCCTGGATATAAATAAATAAACACAGCATCAGAATCATGCCTGGATATAAATAAATAAATAAACACAGCATCAGAATCATGTCAAGGGAAAAGAACAAGCCTCCAAAGCCAGAGACCTATTCTGTAAAATTTAAATATAAACGGAGGGGACCCTTGGGTTGTCAATGGTCATCACCTGATGACTGGAGCTAGCAATTGTTTATGAGCATTGTCGATGTATTTAATCTGAAAGAATCCAATCCATGCGGTAACCTAAACCTCTGAAACAGACATGTAAACGATCATGTTAGGGATTTTAATGTCATTGGAAGCACTTTCTCCAACAACCTGGGAAGCCTGATGAATACCATCAGATGTCCATCCAGTGCCAAATAAGAAATCTATTACGTTAGCTGCCAGAATAACACACAATGGGAGTCGAACCTTTGACCGTCAGGGTAGAGCTGGGGATTTTTTCTTCTTCTTTTGGTTCAGAAATAAGATGGATTTTTAAGGTTGCTATGCGAAACTAAACCTGATTCAAGCGCTATAAGTTTTTCCGAAATGATCGGAATGGATTGGTGGAATGCTGTTAGTCCCATTTGCTCTGCCAATAGGTTCACATCGCTTCGAGAGGAGGAGGAGAAGTTCCCTTTGTCTTGGTCCGGGAAGTTAGCTTCCGCTTCTGTTCCTGAATCGTCCTGCGAATCGAAGTGTTCATTCAACA
>ML788960.1:0-16873 GCA_009831015.1 Picea engelmannii
GAAAGTTCTTATTATTTTGGGTGTGAATTTAAAAATTGGTTATCCAATATTGGACGTGGGGAATTTTGTACACGTTTTCTCTCTAGAATAGGACGCAATTCCACAAGGTTTGGGAAAGTTACCATAAATTTCGTTTAGAAAATTCAATTTTGGTCAGACCTATGGAATTGCAAAGAAGACATATCAGAGTAATACAAGTCTAAATTTTTGACTCAAAGGGGTCTAAATTTCAGAAATACATCAAAAGGAAGGTCGGCTAGGAGGACATACTCCAAATCAGAGTTTCAAAGGTATGTTTACTTGAAACTATCATAACGTTTGATTGGGATGTCCGATTGAGCTGATTCAAAATCCATTGGAAAGAGGAAACATAGAATATTATATTGGAAGAAGGATTATAACTATTTTAGATAATTATTCGTAATATATTAATGTTGTAAGTTGAGGTTTGGGTTAGACCTCAATTAAGAATCAACGAAAATACCTAAATTTACAGGAGATGAAGATAAAGATGAAATACATCCCGTGGAATGGTTGAGGATGATAAATAACATTGTAAGATTCATTTTATGGCAAGCCTTATGTTTTATGATGGAGCTTTCAAATGGTGGCATAGCCTCAATGTAGATACTAGATGAAGAACCACATGGGAAGTATTTGAAAAACTCTTCTCAAATAAATGGATCAAGGATAAAAAAATGGAGGAGATACATAAAATTCAAGTAGAACTAAAGTAATCAAAATAAAATGTATCCAAATTGAAAAATTATAATGAAGAGAAAATAAAATATATTACAAAGAAAAATGATGAGTCTGTCAAGATGCAATCCCTTAATTAATCACTCATTAAGGAGGTTAAGAATGTAAAGCAAGAAAGAGTAGCAAAGAAAAGTGAGAAAATTATGATTCAAAGGAAGATTTGAAAAAGAAAGAGTAAGAGATATGTAGATTACAAAATAATAATAAAAAACTAATGGATGAGGTTAAAATATTGAAAGAAGAAAGGAAAAATTATCAAAATCAAGAAGAAACGAGGATCTTGGATGAAGAATCTGCCAAAAGACTTGAAGAGGAAATTTGCAAGAAGGCTGAGGAATCCCTAAAAACCAATGAGGTAAAACTAGAAATGCAATCTAGAATTGAAGAAGGACGTCAAAATTTGATAGATGGGGTCACATTGCAGGTTCAAAAGAAGAAACAAGACAAGATTCAAGAAGGTCAACAAAAGATACTTGAAGAAGTTGAACTCCATCTAGAGGATGTACATGCCAAATATGATGGTATTATCTCCAAGGATAGAGTAATAAAATACCAATAAAAGATGATTGAGGATGACATTGTCTCTGAAAATAATATAGATGAAATAGGTGTGTACAGTGAATAAAAACCATCAAATTTGAAACCATACCGACACCCTCATTACCAAGAAATATTTCAAGGAAGACAATAAGGTCGATATCAACATTATCAAGGAATAAGATGAAATACTTGTCAATATTCATGGAACAAGACATCACAAAACCACTCTTCAATAAGATATTATTAGAGACAAACAACCACTACAAATTGGAGAAGCTTCAACAAGAATAATCAAGGGAATTTTTTTTATGCAACAACTAGCCACCAAGGATTACAACCGAAAATAATTGATTTTGGATGGATGGATCACCATCAATGGAAATAAGAAACTAGGAACATAAGAAAATCATATTACTTGGTTTCATCACATGTGAAGCCCTTTAATTGTAGAGCTTTGAGGACAAATCGTTTTGGAGGGTACTATGTCATGACCCAAGGGGGGCATATATAGGGTTAAATGCATATGATATGACCCCAAGGGGGGAATATATGGGTCTAAATGTACATGCAATGTGTAAATATATATGTAATAGGGTCGACCTTATAGTAAATGGGCCTCATGTGAAAGTGTGAATAGGTATATATACAGATCATGTATTCATTATTGAGGGATGTGCATTGTGATGTATGAATGTATTTGGTTATGTGGATGAGGTTCTCCTATTATTTAAGGATTTATTGTATAACTTATATATCTTGGCTCAAAATAGGAAGTACCGGCAGGAAGTACACATGAGTTATTGTATAATTTACCTCACCTAAGAAACTACCAGCAGGAAGTACACACATTGATAGAGAAATTTCAAGCATTCAACATCACCATTACCCCTTGATCTAAGAACGTACTTGTTGATTCTTTGGCTATAACAGTCTCGAGGCTAGCTCCCATCGAATATTATGAGGCCTCTAGGTTTTCTATTGAGTTATTATACAATCCATATGTCCCCGATAACATTACCAATTGGAGGGTATTTGAGGGAGATGAACAACTTATATCCTTCTTAACTAATGAAGAAATTTTAAAGGAATTGGCTATTGATGACAAAGTATTTCAGAAAATGTATGTTGAATAAGGAAACAAGGAACATGATGTAGGTAAGGAAAACAACATTACCCAACCTAAACTCCATATAATGACCAGGGGAGTAGTCAATATTAAAAACCTCTTTGATCTATGAGAAAGATTTAAGAACCCCAAAAATTTCAAAACTGACAGTTCATGTCCCGCCTGCAAAGTCATAAATTTAGGGACTGTTGATAATCTAAAAAATATCAACCTCAAAAAATCACTATCTTCTGAGGAGAATAACACTTACCTTAAATTGTTTAAGGAATATCAAGATGTTTTTGCAAGGTCCTACCAAGACTTGAAAACATATGATACTAGGATCATCCAACGTATCATTCCGCTCATACCAAAGGTTAAACCATTTCAATAGAAGCTGAGAAAAATTCATCCATCTCTTGAGCCTTTGATGCAGAAGGAGCTTAAAAAGTTGTAGGATGTTAAAATTATATTTTAGGTGAGATACTCTACATGGGTAGCTAATTTAGTGCCCGCAGAAAATAAGTCAGGAGAAATTCATTTGTGTTGATTTTATAAATTTGAATAGGGCCTCAGAAAAAGACAACTACCTCGTCCCCCCCATGGAACAACTTATACAAGCCATCTCTAGATCTGAGATGTTCTCACTTTTGGATGGGTTTTCAGGATACAATCAAGTCTTAGTTTCAGAAGAAGATAGATTGAAGAAAATTTTCCAGAGGAAATGGGGAACATTCATTTACAAACGCATGCCATTTAGATTGATAAATGTAGGAGGTCCTTCCCAAAGGGACATGGATGTAGAATTTAGAGGACTGATAAACAAATGTGTAGTGGTCTACCTAGATGATGTCATAGTCTATTCCAAGAACAGGTTAGATCACATTGCCCATCTAACTCATATTTTTGAAAGATGCATGAAGTATGGAATATATTTGAACCCAAAGAAAACTATGTTTGGTGTGGATGAGGGTAAACTCTTGGGTTACATTATTTCTAAAGATGACATATATATTGACCTCGAGTGAGTCAAGGAAATTTTGCAACTCCCACCTCCTCACAACAAAAAGGCTATGCAATATTTCTTTGGGAAGATTAACTTTGTGAGGAAATTTACTCATGACTTTGCAAAAATGATCAAGCCATTGCAAAAAATAATACGTAAAGATGCAGAGTTGAAATAGAATAAAGAATAAAAGGAAGCCTTTGAAAATATAAAGGTCGCTATCTCCCAAGATCTGATATTGCGTAGCCCTGATTTCAACAAATATTTCTTTCTCTACACCTTTTCTTTTGACCAATCTTTAGTTGTATTCCTCACTCAAAAGGATAATGAAAACAATGAGGTCCCTATCTCATTCATGAGTACCAACTTGTAGGGACTTGAGCTTAAGTACCCTGCTATTGATAAACACGCATATGTCGTTTATAAGGCAGTAAAACATTTTAGATCCTATATCCTAAAGAATCATATGAAAGTCATAATACCTCACCCTACAGTAATGTCACTATTTACACAAAATGAAATGGGAGAAAGAAGAGGGAATTGGATGGTTTGTTATACGAGAATTCGATACGAACATCAAGCCAGGAAAGATAGTTAGGGGGGAAGTTTTGTGTAATCTAGTCATAGAATCCTAAGAGCTAGTAGAATTAGAAAATTTAGGTTGGGACAATGAACTCTTGTTGTGGTGTAGTGAGGCATTGTACATCCCACCAGGTCAATACTCATGGTATGCATATTTATCTTACTTCCTCCATCATGGAACCTGTCTTGAATGTCTGAAATCTAGGGAAAAAAGAGCCTTTAGATTAAAATATTCCCAATACTGCATTATTAACTTTGTGTTGTTCCATATGAATTATGACGGTGTATTACTTAGGTGACTTGAAAAGGATGATGCATAAAAGGTATTGAGAGTGATCCATGATGTTCCAACAAGTGGACACTTCACAAGGGAAACTACTGCCAATAAAATATTGAGAGCAGGATACTATTGACTAAATTTTTTCAAAGACGCACACACACATGTAATAAAATGCAAGGTCTTTCAACTAAGTGATGGGAAAGAAAATAAGGCATCCATTCCATTGCAACCGATAACCATATCTAGACCTTTTGAGAAATGGGTAATATATGTCACAGGGGAGATCAATCCAAATTCATATAAATATCACAAGTACATCGTGATTGCAACTGATTATTTCATGTAATGGTCATAATCCATTCCCCTTACCCATATTAATGAGAAAGTGGTGATCTAATTCCTATATAAATGTTGATTATTTGGGTTGATTGTCATTGATGTCAACTCTTGAAGAAAGTCTGGTAGTGAATTTCAGTAGAAAAATGTTTGGGTAATGGACCCAAGTTTGTTTGATGTATAATGGTATGAGTTTTAATATATTTGAAGGTAAGACTATTCTATATGGATAATACATGTCATTCCATTTCCGGTGGTATGTGGAACGTCACATAACTCCTCACGGTTAGAGAGTTATGTTCATGTGAAGTTGGAGAACCCTCATGAGTCATTTAGAAGCCCCAAAAGGTCAAAGTAGTCAGAGTGGTTGCAAAGAAGAAATTATTTAAATAATAAAGTCAATTGATGAGTGTACTATAAGTCAAAGTGGTTACAAAAGAAATTATTTAAATAATAAAGTTAATGGAGAAATTACTAAGTGGACAAGTGGTTAGAAGTGGGTTAGCCCTAAAATTAGGAAAGTGGTTTAAGAGATTTTAGAAGGTAAATAATAAAGTGAAGTGATGAGTGTACTATAAGTCAAAGTGGATACAAAATAAATAATTTAAATAATAAATTTAATGGAGTAATTACTAAGTGGACAAGTGGTTAGAAGTGGGTTAGTCCTAAAATAAGGAAAGTGGTTTAAGATGGTTAAAAGGTAACCCCTTGAGGAAGCTACATAAAAGAATAAATAAGAGGTAAGAGTCTCTCAATTTAATTACACTTGAGTATATTGAATATATACAAGTGACTGAAGAAACCAAAGTATATCTAAGCTGAATTTCAGAGGGACGTTGAAGTAAAGAAGACCAAAATTCAAGAGAGGATAAATTCTTTTGATGGCGCTTTCTAAGGTATGCTATTTATAGGTCATCTCACCATTTTCGCAATAATTTTTTTTTCTAGAATGATTCAGACCATGAAATATGGATTCTATTGAAGAAACATATCCTAATACTCTGTGATAAAAATTTCAGCTTGTGGGTCATTATGTTTTTGGAGTTACACTCCGTGGAAAATAGAGTTTGTGGCTAGTCCTGAAACTAGTCTAAAACAGGTGTTTCAGGTAAAAACGTCAAAACTTCTTCATAACAGATCCAAATTCAGTAAGAACAAATGTATTATTTAGAATGCAATATTTAGTATTCTTTGTACCATTTTCATATGCATACAACAAATATTCTGTTCGGGGAACACTCTACAAGTTCACTCTCTAGAATAAACTAGAATTCAACAAGGTATGCCATTTTTGCTATAACTATTTTTCTGAGAGGTTCCAAGCAGTGAAACCTAGAGGAATTGCATAAAAGACACTGAAGAACATTGTGTACCATTTTCAAATCTTTATTCATTACAAGTACATAGTTATTATTGTTGCAAGTTAGGTTTGTTGACTAATCCAAAACTAGTCATGTGAGACTAAAATAAAATTTGATGAAAATGCTAGTCTCTTGTTAAGTAAGGTTTGCAGGTTTGTGATCATATACACTAGGTCTGGTACAAATTTACAAATCAGATTTGGTTGAAATTGATGAGGGATTTTGGTTGAGGTATGTTACATATAGAGGTTGTATAACAATGAGGTTGTGGCACATGGTTTGATGTAATGGTTTATGGTATTTGGTTATGGATAGTATGATGTATTGCTATAAAATTTTTGATGGTTATATTGATATATTTATTTGGTATATGGTTGAGGTACATGTTAGGTACATGGTTGAGACAAGTAGTTGATGAGTTGGTAGATACATGAGGAGTATAGTTGATGATGTTGGTACATCTTGATGAGTCATAGTTTATGTGTATTTGATGCATGATTGGTACATATTTGGTGCATGGTTGATGCACTCGTTGATGGTACATGTTGGTGCATGGTTGATGCACTTGTTTATGGTGCATGATGATTATAGGTTGTTTGGTACAAGTTGGTGCATGGTTGATGCACTTGTTTATGGTACAGGTTGATTACATGTTGATTGATACATGTTTGTAGCAGTATATCTTAGAGTGATAGTGTGATAGTGATTTCATGATTCTACTTATATTTCAGGGTGGTTGGACGGGGCAAGGACAGGTGGTTGTAGCCACCTTCCGATTGTAGTCAGAGAACATAGGGGGTTGTAGCCTCTTTCTAGTTGTAGCCAGAGAATTGGGGAGTTGGAGCCTCCCTCAGGTTGTAGCCTGAGAAACTAGGGGGTTGAAGCCTCCTTCCAGTTGCAACTAGAAAACAAAGGAAGTTGGTGCTTCCAATGAATATAATTCTTAAAGAAATATAAGAAAAAAAAAATTGTGGTTTTCTCCCGCTTTGGGTTTTCACGTAAAAACATTGGTGTATGATTGTTCATTTTTTCATTGTGTATTTACTCTGCAACTATTGGATGATAATGCTACATTGATATAAAATTTTCATTTTATGGTTAAAAATGATTAAATTGTTCTATTACTGATTCACCCCCCCTCTCAGTAATCCAAGAATCGATATCAGAGCAAGTTCCTTTAGGAAACAATTTAACCACTGGAAGGAGTTCGTGGATTATTCTGAGAATGGAGTACCATTGTTTAATGGTCAGAATGATTTAAAGTATGAGTTATGGAGTGGAAGGACGCAATTAGTTTTATAGGCAAAGGGGTATTATATTTTGCTATCAGTCATTACAAGATATGATAGTTCAGAAAGGGAAAAGACTGCAACCAAGAAGGAATTGAACAAGAACAAAAAAATAGCAATGGATTTCATTTGGGAAGGATTACCTAATCCGGTAAGAGAAAAAGTTTGGTAAATGTTCATCAGCCAAAGAACTTTGGAATAAGTTACATGACATATTCTTCACCCATTGCAGATTCAGAAAATGCCAAAGAAGATGCAGGTACAGATCAAGAAGAAATATGTTCACCATGTCAAACAGATTCAGAAGATTAAGAGTACATAATCAACATAAGTATGTTGTTTTTCTTTAATTGTAAAAAACGTGGACATCTTGAAATAGAATTCTATGAAGGAAATGAGACAGAAAAAATAATTGAAAAGGAAGACAATTACGAAGAAGGATTGATTAGTGATTTAGATGAACTAAGAAAAGAAAGAGAAGAAAACAAGTCACTCAAGAAAGGGTTGATGAAACAAAAGGAAAGTGTTCAGATTTTTTAAGAAGCCCAACAGGTCATTGAGAACTTAAGAAATCAGCTAGAAAAAGCCAAAAAGATCGAATAAAATCTTGAGTATCAAAAGTAGTATTTGGAAGCCAACATAGCAGCAGAGAAGGAAGAAACATAAATGAGAGAGAATATATTGACATATCATTTTAAGGGAAGAACTAGTGATCTAAACCAGCTTGAGGCAAAGTTTGGTCAAGAAGAGAAAGGACTTGAAGAAGAAATAATCACATTAAAAATCCAGCTTGAAGAAGTGAAAATAATATAAGAAGTCATGAAGTCTTAGATAATGAAGAAAGAAGAAGAGGTTGAGAATCTTGAAGAAGAAGTTGCCAATTTGAGAAGTAAAATCGTCAATATCAAAAAGAACGTTGAAGAGATAGAAACATCCACATAAGTTATAGAGAATGAAGAGAAACAATCTAGGTTGTTAGAAAAAAAGAATGAATAAAATAAAAATAATTATGAAGAAGTACCCAAAGGAAGGAATCATGGTCAACCATAATCTAAGAAAACTATTGAAGATACATCTTCAAGAAGACCATCCATGTTCAAGCCACAAAGAAGCTTCAACCATGATCATGATCAGTCAAGACAGAAATTTAGATGGACTACACCACAAAGAAGATCACTCACTCCCAGGTATGCAATTTTTTTTTATGGTCATTGTTTTTATTGTACTGATTTTGGACATAAGGTTGCAGATTGCAGGGATTATAAAAGAAATGTTCAAGCAAGAAGTGCCTATTTGGCCCCACGTAACATTGAATGTTAAAAATGTCATAACTATGGACATATAGCCAATGATTGTAAAAGCATGATCGATACTTCCATGAAAGAGAACATTGATATCATATATAAGAAAGTATGGATAAGAAAACAAGAAGAACATGTGAACAAAGACCAAGTCCCAGAGATCGCAAGATTGGAAATAAAACGAGATGAAGAAAATTATATAGAGACAAATAAAGATGTCAAATACAAAAAGGTTTGGAAAATAACTGAAAGAAAAGAAGGACATGTAAAAAAGGAACATGTTCAAGAGATTGTACTTTTAGGCATTGTAGTGAAAGACGAATCCATAGAAAGAAATAAAGAAGTCAGATCCCAGAGAGACGATGAATCTACTAATGAAGATGATGATGAATACACATCATAGAAGGAATTGTTCTCAGCCATTCAACTTAGAGACTCCCAGGTAATATGAATATTAGACAGGGGTATTCCATGCGATAGCTGTAACATACCAAAGAACCATCATTCAAGCAACTTGCAGAGTTTGAGTAGACAGATCTAGAATAGTCAGTTAGAAGAAGTAAAATCAGTTGTATTAGTGAAGACTTCATGATAGTATAGTGATAAATGGGTCAGCATTATGGACAGTTGTGCAGTAGAGTCTTGGACAATATGGACAGAGATGGATTCGTAAGAATACTTAGCAGGTTTGGGCGGATATATGATAGTGGACGAGAGCATGGATTCATAGATTGGTTCAGAGACAAATGAACATTATCATAATAGATGATATTACACAGGAAATGACTCGAACAATGCTAATGGATTCCAAATTGACAGATTTTTTTTTGGACACATGCAGTGCTTCCAATAGTTCACATTCAAAACAGAGTAATTCTCAGAAACAACAATGAAAAAATTCCCTATGAGATATGGAAAGGAAGACCAACAAATGTGAAGCACTTCAGAGTATTTGGAAGCAAATGTTACATCAAAAGAGAAGATGGCAGAATGAGAAAGTTTGACTCTTGTGTAGAAAAATGAGTACTTGTTGGTTACTCAAGTACAAGGAAAGCATACAAGTGTTACAACTTGAGGTTGAACAAAGTTGTGGAAAACATAAATGTAACAATTGATGAAACAGGTGGACGAGAGTTAAAGGAAGAAGAAAATGAATCAATGGAACAACTTTACGAAGAAGCAGAAGATGAAGAAGAAGTAGAAGGGGAAGATGAAGATGATCAGACATAAGTATAATAGCAATTTCAACAAGTGCTTCCAAAGACACCTAGAAAACGAGTATAGAAGAATCATCATTCAGATCAGATTATCGAAAACAAAGATGCATGATTTGAGACTAGAAGAAGAATCTGTTCACCAGAACAAATTCACCTAGCACTCTTATCTACGATTGAACCAAGCAATTTTGAAGAGGCCAACAAGGATGAATTATGGAATAAGGCCATGGATGAAGAATTGGATCAAATAGAGAAGAATGGCACTTGGGAATTTGTTCCAAGACAAAAGAATAAGAATGTGATTGGAGCAAAGTGGGTTTTTAGAAATAAATTGAATAAATATGGACAAGTTACAAGGAACAAAGCTAGATTGGTATGTAAATGATACACACAAGTTGAATGAATCGACTTTGAAGACACATTTTACCCAGTTGCCAGAATGGAAGCAATCCAATTTCTTTTAGCCTATACATGTTCCAAGAATACTAAAGTGTATCAAATGGACGTGAAATCATCTTTTCTGAATGGAGAATTTGAAGAAGAAGTCTACATTGAACAACCAGAAGTATTTCAATTGTCAGAGAATACAAATTATGCGTGTAAATTGAAGAAGGCCTTGTATGGTCTAAAACAGGCTAGAGCATGGTACTCTAGACTGGATAAATATCTACAATAGATAGGATTCAGAAAAGGAAGTGCAAACAACAAACTATACATCAAGGTAACTCAAGATGGTATTTTATTAATTGAAGTTTATGTTGATGATATTATTTTTGGAAGCACTGATGACAGGTTAAGCCAAAAATTTGCAAATGATATGCAGAATGAATTTGAAATGTCATTACTCGAAGAACTATCCTTCTTTCTGGGTCTTCAGATATGTCAAAGAAACCAAGAATTTTTTATTTCTCAAACTAAGTATATCGAAGAAATGCTAAAGAGGTTCGGAATGGAAGATTGCAAACCAATTACCACTCCTATGCAAACCAGTTGCAAGTTGAGAAAATATGATGATTCAAAGTATACATACCAGAGGAAATACAGGTCAATGATTGGTAGCTTACTATATGCGACAACATCCAGACCAGAAGTAATGCAGGTAGTTGAACAGGTGGCACGATTTCAAGCAACACCAAAGGAATCGAATGTATTAGCGGTGAAGAGGAATTTCATATATCTCAAAGGAACATAAGAGTTTGGATTATGGTATCCAAAAGGAAAGGATATATCACTTATTTCCTACACAGATAAAGATTGGGTAGGTTGCATTGATGAACGACGAAGCACCATTGGAGCAACATTCTACTTGGGTGAGTGTTTAGTATCTTGGCTAAGAAAGTAACAATCATCAGTATCTTTATCTACAACTGAATTATAGTATATTGCAGCAGCATGATGTTTCACTCAGGTTCTATGGATGAAACAAACTTTGATAGATATACAGGTTGAGTATGATGAGCCCATTCCAATCTATTGTGATAATACAAGCACCATCAATATCTCAAAGAACCCGATGATGCACTCCAAGACGAAGCACATTCCAATAAAGTATCAATTTCTACTGGAACAAGTTGCAAAGAAGAACATCAGAGTTGAATACGTGGGCAAAAAAGAACAAGTGGTAGACATCTTTACAAAACCGCTTCTACGGGAATCCTTTGAGTATGTTTGCTAGAGACTCTGAGTAATTTATACTCCAAAATGAATGCTTTTGAATGCTTATCTTATATGTCTTATATTTACATGAGGAATTACCATAAAGAGGACAGTTCAGGTTGGGATATCAATTTCAGGAAGAGTTCAATTAGGGGGAGCAACCCCGGATGGAAATATACCTTTGCCATTGATGACAAAGGGGGAGAGATTTACAGATGCAAAGATATAATTGCTTGGAGAAAGAACACAGAGGCATGGTTCCAGGGGGAGCGATGGTAATAGAGGCATCATGAGTGATATTACTTCAATATTCATCAGAGTGTTTTCATCAATGCAAAAGGGGGATATTGTTGATTATTTGGGTTGGTTTTCATTGATGTCAGCCCTTGAAGAAAGTCTGGTAGTGAATTCTGGTAGCACAAAGGTTTGGGTAATGGACCCAAGTTTGTTTGATGTATAATGATATGCATTTTAATATATTTGAATATATGACTATTCTATATGAATAATACATGTCATGTCATTTCTGGTGGTATGTGGAACGTCACATAACTCCTCACGGTTAGAGAGTTATGACCATGTGACTTGGAGAACCCTCATGAGTCATCTCGAAGCCCCAAAAGGTCAAAGTAGTCAAAGTGGTTGCAAAGAAGAAATTATTTAAATAATAAAGTCAAGCGATGAGTGTACTATAAGTCAAAGTGGATACAAAAGAAATTATTTAAATAATAAAGTTAATGGAGAAATTACTAAGTGGAAAAGTGGTTAGAAGTGGGTTAGCCCTAAAATAAAGAAAGTGGTTTAAGAGATTTTAGAAGGTAAATAATAAAGTGAAGTGATGAGTGTACCATAAGTCAAAGTGGATACAAAATAAATTATTTAAATAACAAAGTCAATGGAGAAATTACTAAGTGGACAAGTGGTTATAAGTGGGTTATCCCTAAAATAAGGAAAGTGGTTTAAGATGGTTATAAGGTAACCCCTTGAGGAAGCTACATAAAAGTATAAATAAGAGGCAAGGGTCTCTCATTTTAATTACACTTGGGCATATTGAATATTTAAAAGTGACTGAGGTAACTACATGATATCTAAGACGAATTTCAGAGGGAAGATGAAGTAAAGAAGACCGAAATTCAAGGGAGGATAAATTCTTTTGATGATGTTTTCTAAGGTATGTTATTTACAAGTCATCTCACCATTTTCACAATAAATTTTTTTTCTAGAATGATTTAGACCGTAAAATATGGATTCCGTTGAGGAAACATATCTAATAAGTTGTGATGAAAATTTCAACTTGTGGGTCGTTATATTTTTGGAGTTACACTCTGTGGAAAATAGGGTTTGTGGCTAGTCCTGAAACTAGTCTAAAACAAGTGTTTCAGGTAAAAACGTCATAACTTCTTCATAATAGATACAAACTCAGTAAGACCAATTGTATTAGTTAGAGTACAGTCTGTAGTATTTTTTGTACCATTTTTAGATCCATACAACAAATATTTCGTTCGGGGTACGCTCTACAAGTTATCTCTCTAGAATAATCCAGAATTCAACAAGGTATGCCATTTTTGCTAGAAATCCCTTTTTGAGAGTTTCCAAGTAGTGAAACCTAGAGGAATTGCATAAACGACACTCAAGAAAATTGTGTATTATTTTTAGATCTTTATTCATTACAGGTACATAGTTATTATTATTGCAAGTTAGGCTTGTTGACTAATCCAAAACTAGTCATGTGAGACTAAAGTAAAATTTGATGAAAACGCTAGTCTCTTGTTAAGGAAGGTTTGCAGGTATGTGATCATATACACTAGGTCTGGTATAAAGTTACAAATCGGATTTGGATGATGAAATTGATGAGGGATTTTGGTTGAGGTATGTTACAGATAGAGGTTGTATAATAATGAAGTTGTGGCACATGATTTGATGTAATAGTTTATGGTATTTGGTTATGGATAGTGTGATGTATTTCTAGAGAACTTTTGATGGTTATATTGGTATATGTATTTTGTATATGGTTGAGGTACATGTTTGGTACATGGTTGAGACAAGTATTTGATGAGTTGGAACATACATGAGGTGTATAGTTGATGATGTTGGTACATCTTGATGAGTCATAGTTTATGTGTATTTGATGCATGATTGGTATATATTTGGTGCATGGTTGATGCACTCATTGATGGTATAGGTTGAGGTACATGTTGGTGCATGGTTTATGCACTTGTTATGGTACAAGATGATTACAGGTTGTTTGGTATATGTTGGTGCATGTTTGATGCACTTGTTTACAATACATGTTGATTACAGGTTGATTGGTACATATTTACAATAGTATATCTCACAGTGATAATGTGGCAGTAGTTCCATCATTCTACTTATATTTCAAGGTGGTTGGACGGGGCAAGGACATGTGGTTGTATCCACCTTCTGATTGTTTCCGAAGAACATAGGGGGTTGTATCCTCCTTCTGGTTGTAGCCAGAGAATTGGAGAGTTGGAGCTTCCCTCAGGTTGTAGCCTGGGAAACTAGGGGGTTGGAGCCTCCTTCCAGTTGCATCTAGAAAAAAAAGGAAGTTGGTGCTTCCAATGAATATAATTCTTAAATACATATAAGAAAAAACATTACCTGGTTATCTCCCGCTTTGGGTTTCCACAGAGAAACACTGGTGTACTGTGTATGCATATGATTGCTCATTTGGTCATTGTTTATTTACTCTGCAACTATTGGATGATAATGCTACATTGATAAACACTTGCATTTTATGGTTAAAAATGATTAAATTTCTCTATTACTGATTCACCCCCCCTCCCAGTAATCCAACAAGAAACACATAATAACAAGGTTCGAGGTACCTTCTGTTTTGGTTTTTGATAATGCTTCCTAATTTTCTTCTACTCTTTTGACTAAATTTTCTTTGGAAAAGGGAAATATACTGATATATTCTGCTAACTATTACCCACAAGGAAATTGTGTTACAAAATTAACCAATAAAAACATGGTAAGAATTCTCAAAAGCACCGTAGTGGAAAATCATAAGAATTGGGATAATGCACTTCACAACGCTCTGTAGGATGATATGGTAACTCCTAAATAAGCCTTAGGGAATTCTCCCTATTTCCTAATTTACGGACAAGAAGATATCCTTCCAACTAATTTGTATCTCCCATCTCTTCATCTTTCTCAAGCCTCAAGGGGCCAACCATTGGAAAACATGCAACAAAGAATATACACACTTTTGATGATTGAGGAAGAAAGGTAAGGGGATAAGAAAAATTTTGCACCCCACCAACAATTAGTCAAAAGGTGGTTTGATAAGCACAAATAAGGAGACAAAAGCTTTGAGGTAGAAGACCTAGTTCTGAAATAGGACAAAATTAATGAGCCACAGGGGAAACACTCTAAATTTCAAAATCTATGGCTTGGTCATTTCCAAGTTGCTGAGAATATTGGGTGATCCAAGTGGATATCGGTGGCCACCCTCATTTTTCGACTGGCTCAAAACAATTTTCTAACAATTTTGTCAATTTATTATTTTTAGCAGGTTTTAACTTTCGGGGCCATTTTGAGGGCCTAAATGAAGGTTTTTCGAGATCGAGGTTATTAATTATAATTGAAGGCATAATTTATCCCCCAAAATGAATCTCCTCGACGATACCTTTCCAATGAGCTATCACATGCCTAAAACAGAGATCGTATGCAAAAGATACGACACCGGGAAGTTGATGTACTAACTTGCCCAAACGGGGCCCACATGACTTTTGGTGTTTCATCTCATGGGGTTAGGTTTTTGGATGTCTATGGTTTTTGAAATTCCTGTTTATTGTAAAAATGCCTTCAGAGCCTCATTGTAATCATCTTTTTGCTAATGCGAGTAGCCGTCACATCTCTTCTCAGAGATAAGCTACCACCATTCTAGCGAGTCTTTCACTCTGTATTTTTACAGTCTCTGTACATTTATTTCATTAATAGAAATCGTGTATTACTGTATCTATATGTTTGTGGTTGCATCTCTGATATATTTATGTTATATTATTGGATATATGTGATATCTCTGTGCATTTATTTATTATATCTCCGCTCTCATTTCGTGTTGAAAATAATTTGGATTAGTGGTATTAGAGCAGGCTATTCTTGATCGTTTTTTTTCAGTGCATGTCCCCGACGAGGTCCGAGTATAGCAAGTTGGATCTCGAGTTTGTCTCTCTTGAGGAAAATCGCTCTTGCACACCTAAGAAACCATTAATGGCAGAAGAAAAGAAAAATGACGGAGCAAACGATCCTATCAGTCTGTTGCTTGAGCAAGTTCTCACGCGACAGAGGGACGAAATGATGGAGAATTTTTCCCACATCCTTCAACGCCTGCCGATAGCAACAGGCGCATCTTCATCAAGAGGCCACTTTGGAGGCACATCGCCTTTCAAGGTACAAATTAATTTTGATATTCCTGTATTTGAAGGACAAATAGATGCAGAAGCCCTAGACAAATGGTTAAATCTGCTAGAAGATTATTTCTCTATTCACAAATTTTTCGACAAAGAAAAGATCACCTTCGCACTCCTTAAATCTATCCCCCATGTTAAACATTGGTGGGAAACTTATTGGGAGCAGAGTTTCACAGAGGAGTCTGAAATATATGGGGCCGATCCCACTTGGGATTTTTTTGTGGATGCAGTAAATGAACAATATTACCCTGTTGGAAACTATGAGGACCAGTACATGAAATGGACCACACTATGGCAAGAGAGGGGCCAAGAAATTCCAGAGTTCACCAATACCTTCCATACCTTGCGCACCAAACTGGATATCAAAGACTCCGAGCGACATTTGGTTTTGAAATACCATGGGGATCTACACAGATACATCCATACTGAAATGGATTTTCTGGACATCTCATCACTCGGTGTTGCTTATCGATATGCTGTTAAAATCGAGCAGAAATTTAAGCACCAGAACAAATGGGATTTCAGATCTGTAAATCTGCAACAACCAAAGTATGACAAAGACAGCCCTAACAAACAGTCTCCCGAAAACCAGTCTAAGACACAGGAAAAGAAGGGTCACGGGAAGACAAATAAGGACACCAGAAAATGGTGCGATTTCCACAAAATCCCCTGGCACAACACCGATGAATGTTGTTCAAAACAGTCATTGGTGGCCGAGATCAAAGACAAGGAGCCGAACCCTGATTCAAAATCTGATTTTGAAAATACTGGTAAATGAAAGATCGTTGACGCAGACCCCACTGCTATCGTCGCAACCGCAACAATTCAAACATAAGAACCAACAGATCCCGAAGAGGGGGAGCGCCTTTTTCATTCACAGATGTGGGTGAAGGGGACCCTGTTGCATTTTATTGTTGATAGCGGAAGCCAGAAGAACCTCATCTCAGCAGAGGTTGTCAAACAGTTGGGATTGTCGACAACACCACACCCACAACCATACAACAT
>ML788960.1:46090-67820 GCA_009831015.1 Picea engelmannii
AGTCTTCTGATATCCAGGGTGTCTAGCATAAGTCACGTTATGCATTTCTTTTAGAATCGCAAGTTTGAATTCTTGGACATTGGGTATATACACTCTGTCTTTATACAAAAGTAATCCATCAGCTTCCAAGGTGTAACTTTCCTTTTTCTGTGGTCTCTCGCGCTGCTGTAGCTTTGCTACTAAGTCTCTGTACTGCAAATCAACATTTGCAGCTTCCAAAATTCTACCCTTGATATCAGTCCTGTACATGCTAATGGCTGAAGTATGTAAGTCGTGCACTTTTCTGCTGAGTGCATCAGCCACCTTGTTTTCCTTCCCTTTGATATGCTTGATATCAAAGTCGTATTCACACAGAAACTCCAACCACCTGCTTTGTCTAGCGTTTAAGGTTGGCTGCTCAAAAAAATATTTCAGACTGTGGTGGTCTGTTCTCAATTCAAATCTTCTTCCCATGAGGTAATGTCTCCATTTCCTCAGAGCGTGGACGATTGCTGCCAGCTCCAAATCGTGACTGGCATAATTCTTTTCATGCTCTTTCAATTTTCTCGACTCATAAGATTACAAATCCATCTTGGCTGAGAACTCCTCCCAACCCTTCCTTACACGCATCTGTGCACACCACGAAATCCATATTTGGATTTGCAATTCTCAAGATTGGAGCGCTGGTTAACAACTGCTTCAATCGTTGGAAACTCTCTTCACACTCTTCAGTCCACTGAAACTTTTTCTCCTTCCTTTGCAAGGAAGTGATAGGGTGAGCTATCTTTACCTGTTTCAGAGGCGATCTGTACTTTTTTCATTTCTATACTCAGCGTAGATTCATGGTTGACCTGACACTCGTTGAACTCTGCACACACAATGTGCAATCAACCGAAGTTTGTCAAGCCCTTAAACCTTCAAGAAACTTACAACACTCATAAACCAACGTGAACAAGAAAAACGTTTCGATTCCATTAAGTTTTCTGAGCTCTGTTCGGTTCTGCAAATTTCGGGACTTCTGGTTTCGGGGTCTCGGTCCACGAGAATCTCATACTCGCTTTCGGGTGATAGCTCCCTCTTTCTCCCTACCCTCGTAACCAAAGGCACCTTTCACAACTTCGCGATCTCGCGAGTTCGCGAGTCGAAGACCCTCGACTCTTCTTCCTCCAAACGCCGATACCCGAGATGCGATACGGGTATGGCTCCCTCCTCGCTAGCGCTTGCTACATATAACCGTAGGCTATGGCTAAGTGCTAGCACCTCTCGCAACTCTCGACTTCGCGAGTTGGAGTGTTGAGCCCTCGTGCTCCTCCTTTGCGAATCCCGAAATCCCGATTTACTTTACCCTCCGAGCCCACACAGCACAACTGTCTCCACATCTACAGTGGCGAGTGGCACCCTCAGGAGGGTCCACGTTATCTATGGTGACGTCATCGGGTCCCACCATGCTCACTTTTCTCTTGTCCCACTGGCACGTGGTACACACCCATGTGTCCACGTCCATTCCAAGTGAAATCCAACGATTAGACCTTTCTCGAATCTACGGCGCAGATCCTCGACGTTTCGGGGTTTCGAGCATCGATAGTTCGTGCAGCCACACCTGTTGAACTTTCGTTTGCCGAAATCCCGAAATTACTGTCTACCCCTCCACTTGATCCAACGGTCAAGTTCCTATCTTACAATCTACGGTGTAGATCGTTTCGGAAATTTGGGTTTCGTTATTTCGCGACTTGCGAAAACAAGGTTCTTCCCTTTTGGTTTCCCGGGTGCCGAAACGCCGTCCGGTAGCCACGTGTTCCCCCCCCGATGGACGGTCCCGACGAATTCGAGGTTTCGTGTATCGCGATTTCCACGTTCCTATGCAACTCCAAAGGGTTTTTAAACCCTGCGCACATTTCCCAGATCTGACGGTCACGAGGGTTGTCCTTTTCCCCGAACAGATCCTACGGCTCCAACACTTCGGGTGTGGAGTTCTCTCTCCCTGTGGCCAGATACCACATCGGCCGCGGTTTCATAACACCACTACACCTCCTGATCTTGGTAACATGGTCAAGTAACTCCTTGACAGTCAGGAGCATTCAAAGGTCCGAAATTGGTCCTCCAGACACAATTTCTCCTCAAACCCTCAGTCCAAAGACCACTCAATTGGCCCATCTAGGCTCAGCGTCGAAACCTTGGCTCTGATACCATACTGTAACGTTCTCGACCATCAACCCTATGGTCGGGCCAACATTACTACCATATTGTAACACTCTTTCATTTGAAGCTGTTACGCTTTGATACCATACGGTAACGCCCCCTTTCCATCAGTCGGGCAGGCGCTACTTCGCGGAATAACAATCTCATGCTTAATTATATATATATATATATATATATATATATATATGACATGCATTTAAAACAGGTTAAACACACTTAAACTCAGAGTAAGCATAAGAATTACTGCTATTATAAATAATTAATGGTTTTTACATTATTTCATATGCACAACAGAATACATGATAATTATAAATACACAGACATGCAGAAGNTATATATATATATATATATATATATATATATATGACATGCATTTAAAACAGGTTAAACACACTTAAACTCAGAGTAAGCATAAGAATTACTGCTATTATAAATAATTAATGGTTTTTACATTAATTCATATGCACAACAGAATACATGATAATTATAAATACACAGACATGCATAAGCGTAATTAAAAACACCATCTGATACTTATCTTTGAAACGGTGGTAATTCCACCAACCAGGTGCAGGCCTTCCACGAACCTGGGACTAAGCTCCACCCCAAGGCAAGGAATCCTAGGCTAGGCTGAGGTTACAGGGAAACACACAGTCACAAGGAAGGAATTCTCTCCCAGGAACCACTCATACTCACTGCCCACAAACTCTCCTTCCCCACATGCCTGTTCCACCCCAGGAGTATACGCCTTCTCTGTCACCTAGACAGTCCTTCGGCTGCTAACCTCCCTTGCTTTGGGTTTCAGCAACAGACCGGACCGGAAGTCTCCGAGCTCTGTGGCAGCTACAGGGTTCCTTCCATGAGTTCTCTCCTTTCTCTGCGCACTCTCTCACCTGGAGAGAGTCGCTCACAGGCCAAGCAACCTGTTCTTCCAACTTCAATCACCTCTCTCACCTGGAGAGAGTGTTGTACAAACTGGCCAACAAGCCACACGCAGTCCAACACTGCGTGCCACAACAGCCAACGGGGAAAACAGACACGGGCTTTCCAACAGGCTTAGCAATGACAGGATGGTCTCGCGGTTATGGCTTGGGAACAGTGATTCCACACACATGCTCGATCTGTTCAGACAGAGGGTGTCTCGGCTTTCCAGAGATCAACACAAACTATCCCCGAAATCAACACAGACTTTTCCCCCACGGTTTCAGAATTGCACAAGGTCTCATGTAGAGGTCGGATCGGTTCATGCTCAGACGGTCGGGTAGAATGGAGGAGGAACCCCCATCACGGCTCATCTCAGCCGTTTTATTTGCATGCACCTGGGTTGACACTTGTCACCCATGAAACTGCATGCGTTCCATCAGTATGCATCCCCTTTGCACATCTTTTCCTCTTGCCAAGAACTTAGGATAAAAACATATAATTCACATGTCTTTTGGAATAATAATATTAAAATATTATTCCCAAGGACTTAAGCCCCTAGGCGCAACACTTAGTCCCTTTTCCCACCTTCCAGCAGCTAATCCCTTGCCCACTCTGTGGAAGCTTAGTCCCCCATCACTCATTCATCGTGGTCGGTCTGCACGCGACGGTGTTTATATTTTATTACTGTTCCGCATAAATACAGGTACAAAATCAGGCTTTTGACCTTCAACACTTAGGCTCTCTGGCCTAACAATCACATAAGCCCACTAGCTTATATAAACTCGGCTCACCAGCTTATAAAACATATTTACAATTCATTTCATAAACAAGATTTACAATAGGGCTCGGCCTTGGGGACATTACAGAAAACATAAAGAAGGTACAGACTGACAACTAAATTCTCAGGAATCTGTAATAATAAGAGATTACAGAAAACAAATCCCTTCAAGCTTACAAATAAAGTATACAGTTTTTTCTCCCCAAAGTCTCTCTCCATCCCCCCTCCTTCACATTACAAATAATAGACTTTATATATAAAAAAATACGTTCTACAAGCTATTACTAGATTTTTGGAATAAAATCCTATCAATAAAATAAAAATAAAAAACAATCTCTGATTTGTTGCAAAGAATCAGGAACTGAAAGAAATCAACTGCTTTCAAATCTAGAATAATCCACAACTGTTGAATAGTCTGCCTGGAAATGCTCTGCCACCTGTTATTTAACTACCTTCACGCCTTGAAATGCTGGAAATGATCTTTGACCATTGTTAATTTTATGCCTGGAAATATGGGATTTAGAGTTGAATACTGATCTTATGCCACCGATATGCTTGAATGCTAAAATGATTCCTGAAGATGCTGATTGAATCCCTAGGAATTTGAATATGAAATTGACCAAGATCCTCTATTTGATGCACTATAATTGTTTCTTTCTAGTTTACCATCAATCTATGCCTTGAAATCAGGGGTTTGAATACAACTTTGCCTGGAAAATTGGAACCTTTGACTGATACTTGAAGAGGCATTAGAAGTAAATAATCCCCTCCTCCACAACTTAATTACAATATTAATTAGCTTATTTTCAACAAGTAAGGTTTTCAATTCCCTCAGCAATTTGCAGTTGACATCCTTTGAAATGGTGTCCCTGAATATATCCAATTATCTGAGTGTGCTCTGTCTGAGTTTTTATATAAGTGGAGGATAATAAATAAGCAGAGACCCTCCCTGTATTTGAAAGTTGACTGTGGTGCATATTACTTGATTTATGTATATGCAATCTGCCAAAATGCATTGGAAATCAACAACTGAAGACTGTCACCTAATTTTATATTAGCATGAAATCCCTTAAAATGTAGCTCCTCATTTTGCAATAGTACAAGAATTGAAGGAATTACCTAACACCATGCACTGAGAATTTACAAACTTAAATAATTTGATGACAATGCCTATCGTTAATGGCCAATATGCCATCAACTATTTGACCCAAACTTGTGAATTTTCCTTCATCTTATGGCAAGGCATTGTGAGGGTTTACCCATTTTCAAAGTTTATTAATGGATTAAATGGGAAATATCTTCCATCATCATAAAATATATAAGGTAGATGATTATTGTCATCGCAGAAAGACTAAATGCTTCTCACTCATAATATGCTTACTTACTGGTTTTACACAAACCACATCCACTGGAAAGCTATCCCATTTGTTTATTCCAGATTCTACTAAGCTAAATGCATTTGCATTTGAATATGGGAACCATAGGCTTCTAATATGCATTCCCTGTAAGGTTTGAAAGTATTCAAATTTTCAACATGGATAGAGCTCAACTTCTAGGAGGAGTAACCTTACGATAGCCAGGACGACCTCCAGGCTTTCCATCTAAGCCACCAACTGAGAAACTTCTTCCAAAAGGTCATGTTGCACAATCATATTTGAAATCGTGTGCAAGGCATTTTTCCTTTCCAAATTCATTTTCACCATGAGAAAAAGGACACTTATCTCCAAATCAACATTCTTCTGCTAAAGTATGGTTGCTAAACATGCGTATCTTGTAATTTTTTCTGGCAGTCCATCGAATGTGAGACCGTCGGGCTTGAATCTATTACCATCCCCAAACATGATGCTCTCGATACATGAAATCACTTTGACACTTATGATGACTCAAAGTTTAGGCTTGAGTGGTGACTTGGATGGTTATATAGCCAAATTATTTTTATCACCCTAGACAATAATGCCCACCACTTGACACTCGAGCACATTTTGATGGCATCAACGGTTGGGAGATCTTTGGTGTTTAATGTGATTTTTTTGATGACTTAAAGTGATGAGTTATGGGAGAGGTGTACCTTGCGAATTTTCAATTGGCACACATTTCTCCCACGTTCCTATCTCGGCTCCTTACACTTTATTTTCACCAGCACGTTTTTATGTTGAGCATTTAACCTTAAGTCAGAATTCTTGTTAGTGAATCAATGTTGTACTGGATGAGGTTTGCTACTGGAATTTAAACTTGTCATAGAGATATTGGAAATTTAGGTATTAACACACCCCATAGTGATCGGGAGGTTAGATCCAGAGGTTAGATACTTACATGACCAAGGCCTTTCCAAATATCAAATGCTCGTTGTTGCACATGGTAGCTTCCAAAACCCATGGCTTACCCTGCATTGAGACTTTAGAATGGATAATTAACCACATTGATGTTGATAAATTCCTGATAAATGATGTGGAAGGACAGTGTGTGGGAGTGTTTTTACCAATGGAAGTAAACAAGTACTACAAACTCAAAGCACCCAAAGTCATGCTAAACATTGATTTCGTGGTCGATTTTTATAAGAAGCACAATACCAATAGATTGCTAGCATCCTAGTGGAAAGAGGACATAAAGTTTGTAAATAGATCCACAAGATGGTATAGCATTGTAAATATAAGAGAACCATACATGTATTTAATGGAATTAATATGTTGGTTATACAGGAACAAATATTGTTCTAAGTTTTCCGAAGGTTGGATGCCTCTAGCCTACACAGTGGAAATATCGGGGAGTATTTTCAATTGGGGTGCCATTGTCTCCAAACAATTGAGTATTAGGATAGAACATGCCCAAAAAATGAAGCTAGGAGAGGTACCCTCCTTCTACATGGCATCTAATTTGTTGGATGTAATGTGTGTTAGGAACATCTTTCCAGTGATGGGTTTGAGTTGGCATGTATCATAGTTACCAGTTCACGTGTATTTTAGTGCCCTATGGGAGAATATATACAAGAAAACCCATGCCATGATATGTGATGAGTTTCTAGCCAGGTTTCATTTCATGATTTTCAAACAAGTGTTCCCAAGACTCTCTAAGTCGGCCAAAAAGATCATCTCCTTAATTGGACACTGGTACCTGGAGGAGAAACATACTTATTTCAATATTTTTGGAGCCATTGGGCCTCCCCATTTATTTCATGCCTATGTGCCAGACCGGTTGGTTTTGGGAGAAGTCTACTATCAAACCATTTTGTAGGGCTTCAATGCATCATTGGTGAAAGACAAGAAGAGAGTGTTTATCCCATATGGTTTTCAAATATGATATTATTTTATGAAAGACACCCTATATGAAAATCAAGAAGGCCTAATCCATTTATATTATAGGTTCCCAATGGGTAAATACCATAAGCATGATCCTAAAGATTTAGTATCTAAGCATGTTGAGAAGGTGGTTTCCTATTAGCCATATGCACATGATAGTTTTGATGATGGGATTTTTATCGAAAATGCACAGGACTAGGAAGAAGTCCTTCAAAGGAGAGATAACCCAGAATTGACTCGGTTTAATGCCTTGTCAATGCATGAGCAGGTTGAATTGATATAGAAAACAATGGAAGTAGATACGCCAACACAAAGTGAAAGGGAAAGATAAAAACAAACAACAAGAAGAGTTGAAGGAGTAAGACTCCTAGCAAAAGTTGAAAGAATATTTCGTGAACATGGTAAAAACATATAAATTGGAGGAATGGAGCCACCAAGGGGAACTAAAGAGGAAGAAGATATAGGGGAAGTAGAACATGCTTCTCTATAAGTAACCTCAGGAGAAGGAGGAAACTGTCAACCAAAGCTAAGCATGGAACAAGGATAGGTAGGACAGTCAAAACCTTTGGTGACATCTGAAACCTTAACAAAGGCACCAAGCACAATGGTTTTGGCTCATGTAATTGTAGATTTGATAACGATCTATGATGATGGCATCGATGGTATGGATACCTCGGGAGTCCAAATTATCAATGAGTCTAATGTAGAGGTACAAGAAGTCCAACTAACTAAGGAACCACAACCAATAGAGACAACATGTGTTACAGGTACAACTGAAAGTGTCACAATTCAATCAAAATTGGGATCATAGACATCAAAGGAAGGAGAGTTTAAAGATGATAAGAGTGAAAATGAAAGTGAAGAGTCTACTGCAAAAGAAAAAACCCAAGAGAAGGAAGAGAGAGAAAAGAGTACAGACACCTGAGAAAAACTTGGAGGTGACACAGTTAACGATGACGGACATGAAGAACACGGTACTTTTTCATTTAGTGGAGGAACAATGGTTGATCCTCCAACTACTTCCTTACCTAAAGAAGTGGCACCATCATCAGTAACAACTGAAAATGTACTAAAAACACTACAAACCCATAGAAAACAAAGGAGTTATCTATGGATGTGGGGACAAAACCAACCAATGGTACAAAAAAACCTTTCATAGTGCCAAGCCAAGAGAAAACAACAGGAGGAGGAGGAGAAATCAGTGGTCGAATACCATTAGCGGATAAAGGTAAAGAACATGTCATGGAACACTTCCACACTCCAAGAAGCATATGAAACATACTATCATGGGGTGACCAACAGATCCTAGAACCAATTGATGAAGTGTTAGATGTACAAGCCATAACATATGACAGATAGCGGTGAAAAGGACAAGCAGAAAGAGAAATCTCACTTTGGATAGTGTTTTGGTTGTGACTACTTTGGATAGTGTTGTGGTTGATACCAAGAATGCCAAAGTGAATGAATTGTTAGGAACAGGGATGGCCATATCTGATGCCACCATCAACAGAGAAAAAAAGGATGAAAGGGAAGCAAAGACTATGAGAAAGGAACTTGAACACCTTAGACACCATGCTGAGTACTACCAAAACACCACTTAGGCAGTCATCATTCAAAGGGTTGAGTTCATGGAAGGATACAATCAATTGAAGATATGGCCCAGGTTGTGAGTTACCAAGAGGAGACTCTAAAAGGGCTGGTGTCACACAAAGACATTTTGATATGGTCTGAAAGGGAACATAGTGTTGAAATATTGTAACTGCAAAGAGTATTCTACTTATTATTGAGTTTTTATTAATTAGATCAATCCCCTTTTTTGGATTGATCATGTCGGGCTTTGTAAATGACCAAATCTCCTTTTGTGGATTGGTCAAACCCTAATTATATGTTGTTAATTAATAAGTCGACTTCCATGCCTAATTAAAGTGGTTTTATCCACTAAGAGAAGAAGTCAGCCCTGCTTGATGAAGAGACACCTCCTTAGTGCCTGCCAGCTAGTATAAATAAGAGAGGCTAGCGCCTCATTAGCTCATTCACTCAAATCACTCAACAAGTGCACAAGTTTGGAGATAGCTGCAGTTGGGAGAAGAAGGAAGAGAGAGGCACATTGCTCAGACTTGGTTATTCTCTAGTGTTTGGTCTTTTATCTTGGCATTGTATTGGCAATCTATATTAAGGATTTTTTTGTTGGGTTTTCTCCCCCATGAGGGTTTCCCAGGATAAATGTTGTGTCTCTTATGATTGTGTTTCTCTCAGTGATCCTACCTATGCTATTGTTATCTAGTAAATTGAAAAGAAACTTAATAACAACTCTAAAAATTAACATGGTATGAGAGATAAGTTGAAGAGAGCACCTTTCATTGGATAAGCAAAAATGTCATTGTTGTCATACAAGAAAAACAAGACTTTTTGTTGGAGAAGAATTTCAGCCTAAAAACCACCTAGGGAAGTGTGCCCTATCTTAGCGAACTCATTGGCAACCTAAGCGCACATTTTTAGTGGACAAAACTCCCGGAAAGTGAAACCGTAGTTTTCATTGGTACTGAAAAACCAAGAAACCAGAACCAATACTGGAAGTACCGATCCAGATTTGCGCAGGCCCCGTTTCAAGGGATAAAATTTGGATTTTCAAAAAACTAACTGCACCAGGCTACTCGCCTTAGCCAAGCACACCTCCTGGTAAGTTCATATCTAATTTCTGAGCATTTTCAATTTTTGGTCATTTTCCCAGCTCCAGGTCAAGATGTCTACAAGCACCAAGCTTGTTGACAAGTTAGAAGGTGTGGATAAATTCCGTTCCTGCAAGTATATGATTGCACTCATTCTTGAAGAGAATGACCTTGCAAGATTCATCAAAGAAAATGTACCAGAACCCGCAGATGCTACAACTAAAGCAAAGTACCAGAAGGACATGGCTAGGGCCAAAAGAATCATTGCAGACTCTATCAAATATCACTTGATCCCTCAAGTGGCATCTAAGAATACCCCAAAATAAATGTTTGATTCTCTAACCAGATTGTATGAACGAAGAAACATTAACCGAAAGATGAACTTGAGAAATCAACTCAAGAATACAAAGATGCAGAAAGGAGAAATAGTTCATGAAGATGAAGATGAACTCATCGTGACAAATATTAATGGTATCACAAGACCTTGGGATGCATTCATCCAAACCATTTGTGCGAGAAAGAAAAAACTAAAATTTGACAGTCTTTGGGAAGAACATGTTCAAGAAGAAGCAAGAGTAGCTAACCGAGAAGAAATACTATTAAGGGATGAAGATCAAGCTCTAGCAAGGAGGAAAGAGAAGGTATCACTTCAATAAGGAGACCCACCCACATAAGGAGTCTCACTCCCCAAATAAATTCATCCATAAAGAATCTCACCCTCCAAGGAGATTCCAGAAGTTTCAGAAAGGTCAAAGAAGAGAAAAATATTTCTCATCTTATCAATGTTACCATTGTGACAAGATGGGACATATTGCTAAGAATTGTCCAGCTATAAGAGAAGAATACAAGAATAGAAACAAAAGTCACCATGCTCATACAATTGAAGATGAAGAGCCACCCACAAAGATGATTAAAGAAAATATTGAAGACTATGTCTTAATCTCTGCTCTCTCAGGATCATTATCACCTGGTGAGGATACTTGGCTCATAGATAGTGTTTCTTCCAAGCACATGACCGGTCAGAAAGACATTCTCTCTAGCCTTACCAAAAATAACTTTCCCAAGAAAGTCATAGTTGGAGATGATTACCAGTACCCTATCAAAGGAGTGGGAGAGTCCAATTACAAACTTGATTCAGGGACCCCATTGAAGATGAAGGATGTACTATATGTACCAGGTTTGACGAAGAATTTTCTTTATATCTTAGCTTTAGATAAGAAGGGCTTCATGGTTGCAGTCCTCAAGTGGCCTAAAGGAAAAACCATAGAAGATGCAATTGTTATTGGAACAAAAGAAGGCGATTTGTATAAATTAAAAGGTTACTCAAATGCAGCCTTGACTCACTCCACCGAGAGTCCATGTGAACTTTGGAATAGAATACTAGATCACATCAACTACAAGGCCTTACCATTTGTAATCAAGGCAGTTACAGGTCTACCAGATTTCAAGGTTGACCATGAAGGTTTGTGCAAGGGATGTGCACAAGGAAAGAACATCAAGAATCATTTCCCAAAGAGTGACAGTAAAGCATAAGGAGTCTTGGAGCTCATCCACTTAGATGTATGTGGCCCAATGCCATCAACCTCTCTTATTGGGTGTGTATACTATGTGTCATTTATTTATGACTATTCTTGCAAGACTTGGGTTTACTTCTTGAAATCAAAAGATGAAGTGCTTGGGAAATTCAAGGAATTCAAAGCCTTATAGAAAATCTATCGAAAATAAAAATCAAGATAATCAGGTCAGATAATGGATGAGAATACACCTCAAAAGAGTTTGTAAGCTTTTGCAAAGATGCCAGGATTAAGAGGGAGCTCACCACTCCCTACAATACTCAACAAAATAGTGTAGCAGAAAGAAATAACATAACTATAATGGAAGCAGTGAAGACTATGATCCATGATCAAGATCTTCCATTGCACTTATGAGCAGAAGCAACAAGAAAAAAAATGTATGTACAAAACAGATTATCCCATAGTGCACTTGGGTTCAAAACCCCCGAAGAAATGTTCTCCGGAAAGAAGACAAAAGTAAGCCACCTCAAAATATTTGGTTGTTCGGTGTTTGTACACATTCTGAAAGAGAAGAGAACCAAGCTAGATCCTTTAGGAAAGAAGGGAATATTTGTTAGATACTATGAGGTCTCTAAGTCCTTCATAATTTACATACCAGGTTACCATCATATTGAGATCAGCATAGATTTAACCTTTTATGAATATTCAACACTCAAGAAATCAAGGAGATGTTAGCTTGAAGAAGTATATGAAGAAGAGCCTGTAGCTCCCAAAGTTACAGAACTAGTGAGGGAAGTCACAACTTCCCCTGATGATGAGATTCAAGAAGATCATGACATGATAGAATCTCAAGAACCTCCCAAAATGATGATCTCTCACAAGAGAAAGCCAGCTTGGGTGAGGGAACTAATTCAATACGAAGAGAAGTATGGTGCCCCAGAAGGAACCATGAGAAACTTCAAGAAACCTAAGCCATTCTCTAGTTATATGGCTTTGATGTGTGATCTCATAGAAAATGAACCAACTTGCTTTGAAGAAGCCATTCAGAAGAAAGAATGGGCAGATTCCATGACAAAAGAATACCAATCAATTATAAAGAATGATGTATGGGAAATAGTTCACAGACTGAAGAGAAAAGATGTGGTATCTTCCAAATGGTTATACAAGATAAAACATGTTGTTGATGGAAGTATTGAAAAACATAAAGAAAGGTTTGTAGCTCGTGGATTTTCTCAAAAGGAAGGCATTGACTATGAAGAGACGTTTGTTCCTGTATCCAGATACACTTCTATCAGAACCATCATAGCCCTTGCAACTAAGATGAAGTGGAAGTTACACCAGATGGATGTGGAAACAAGCTTCTTAAATGGTGTTATTGAAGAAGAAGTGTATATAGAACAACCTCAAGAGTTTGAAGTTGAAGACAAAAAGACTCATGTCTGCAGGTTGAAGAAATATATGTACGGATTGAAGCAAGCTCCTAGAGCTTGGTATGGAAGAATTGACAGTTTCCTAACGAGCTTGGACTTTACCAAGAGTAAAGCTAATTCTAACCTTTACTTCAAGGTTATGAATGATGAGCCAATTATATTGATGCCGTATGTGGATGACTTATTCTTAACTGGAGAAGAAAATCTCATCACTGATTTTAAGAAGAAGCTCGCTGCAGAGTTTGAGATGAAAGACCTAGGCCTAATGCATTATTTCTTAGGTCCTGAGGTTTGGCAGAGCCTAGAAAAGATATTCCGTAACCAAGGGAAGTATGCAGTTGAAATACTAAAGAGGTTTGATATCTTGGAGTGTAAATCCATGAACACACCCATGGAAACAAAGTTGAAGCTCCTGGTTGATACTTCATCAAAATTGGTTGATGCTACATTGTATAGACAAATCATTAGATCGTTGATGTATCTGAAAAACACCAGGCCATATATATGTTTTGTTGTGAACACCTTGAGTCAGTATCTGGTAGAGCCCAGACGTGTTCACCTTGTTGCTGCAAAACATGTGATGAGATACCTTAAGGGTACATTGGACTTTGGTCTCTGTTATAATGGATATCATGACTTCAAAACGATTGGTTATACCGATTCAGATTGGGCTGGAAGTGTTTCTGACAGAAAGAGAACTTCAAGATGTTGTTTCAGTCCGGGGTCAGCCATGACTTGATGGCAGAGTAGGAAGCAATCTAGTTTTTCTCTCAACACAACAGAAAAATAACACATTGCTGCATGTTCCGCTAGTTGTGAAGCCATATGGATTCAAAATTTGTTGACAGGTTTATTTGATCTGGAGATGGAAGCAACTGTGATTCTATGTGATAACCAAAATTTCATAAAGATGACAAAGAACCCTGTGTTCCATGACAAGTCGAAGCACATAAAAATCCGGTATCACTACATTTGTGATATGGTGTAGAGGGGAGCCATAAAGATCCAATATGTTGGCACATATGAGCAGGTTGCAAATGTGTTGACCAGGCCATTGTCTCGTGTAAATTTTGAGCACTTTTGAGACAAGATTGGTATAGTACGAAAGGACCTCCCTCAAAAGGGAGAGTGATGCTGATGATACTATGGTATCCTGACCAACAATGGGTAGCTCAGTTAGGATTTTATATCCTAGGGCACTGATCATCCCTGGAAAGATCCTGAAGGTTCGGTAAGGACGGTCTGTGAGAGTACTTGTTCATGTATATGCTAGATGTGGTCAGTAGTGGCATCTCTGTTAGGATTTTTATAATCCTAGGGAATCTTATGATTCCTGGGTAGATCTCGAAGGTTCGGTAAGGACAGTCTGTCAGAGTACCACATGGTAGCTCCGTTAGGATTTTATATCCTAGGGAATCTTATGATTCCTGGGCAGCTCCTTAGGGACTGTCAGAGTACCACAAAATGTTGTTACACCTACCTCATTCTATTGCCCCATGATGATGATGACGATGTTGCTCCAGCCTTCGTGTTGTGATGATGTTGTTTCTCCAGCCTTTGTGCTATGATGATGATGTTGTTGATGATGATGTATCAACCTCGTGTTGACTATGATGTTATCTCAACCTCGTGCTTATGATGTTGTTGTTGTTGATGTTGTATCAACCTCGTGTTGTTATTGATGATGATGATGTATTAAGTGTTATACTAATTTATGTTGATGCAGATGATGATGATGTCATTCCAGCTCCATGTTGTGGATGATGATATTGATGATGAGAAAAAACTTCTGATGTTATATAGATATGCCAGTCAATGTTCAAGACACTGATGATGTTGCAAACCTCTCTCTCTCTGATGATGCTGTATTATTGTAAGGCCTTTGCAAATAGAGCCTCATAAAAAATAAAAATAAATATAGAAATTCTGTCTTATTTACTCCTTTATTTACTTCAACATAATAATAATGTTTAGAAGAATAAAAATGAACAACATAATAATGGTAATAATGACCAACAACAACATAATATTGATAATAATGAACAACAACAACATAATATTGATAATAATCAACAACAACAACATAATAATGAGCATGGGGCATTTACCTCAACCTGATGCTGAATCTGAAGTTGATGAATCCTGCCTCCTGCCCAAACTGAGTAACCTCCCAGCCAACTAGGAACAACCTCTCTGGCTCCCTAGCCTCAGGATTCCTTACGGTTTCCTGGCCCCCGAGCCCAAAATTCCCAGCAACATGTGCCCTTGTGAGAGTCCTCAAGAAATATGCAAGTAAAACAGATGCAACCCAAACTGTTTCCTCCCTTCACCTTCTCCCTCTCCCAATTTCCCACCTTCCCATAAATTAAAAATATATCTCAACCATAAAGAGCTCCCCTTCCCGAGTCCTCTCCTTCCCTTATCTTCCTTCTCCTCCCTTATCCAACCGCCTTCCCCTCATTAATCACTCAACCACCTTATCCCCCCCCCCATAAATTGGTTCAACTACCAATAACAATTATATTATAATAAAGTCTTCAAAAAATATATTTTAATAATTCATTAAACTAATATTTATTAATCATGATAATTAAAGAATTAATTAGGGTTGTTACATACACCCACCCTTCAAGAAACTTCGTCCCGAAGTTAGAGTAATTTACAATACAAGGGAAATGACACATGGTTCATACATTCATATCCAGTAAACAACATTATTAGTAAGTAAGCAAAATAAAACTCATACATACTAGTGTACATGTGCAAGAAATGCATGTGTAGCTAGCACATACAAGTCTCGCGCATGTACTAATGACAATAATTATCACACCTATAGTAATTCTTCTATGCGTCCAATCCAATCAACAAGACTATTCATTTTATAAAAGATAATAAACCAATTAAAATGTTTTCAAAATCCCTTAATTACAATAATTTAGCTCAACAACATTCATTTAAACAATTGTAGTTCAGTTAAGCAATTATAAATATACATATTTTCTTTTCAAAAAGGAAAATAATAAATTCCACTATAAGGCAAATTCCCATACCCTCTCAACTATTTATATTCATCCTTCCTCCCTAACTTAGTTCCGTCTTCCATCCTTATCCTTCCTCTGCTAAACTATCTTGGAGCATCAATTATATTGACCTAACTCCAAATAGAACCCGTAAGCGGAAGTGTCACTATCTTGACCAAGCTTCCCTAGCAGGCAACTGACAGTCATCATCACACGTCTAGGGGAGCATGAGCTAACACCGTCCTCCCATGAATCTAGGTTTCAGAGGATACATGGTGGGAAATGCCTCCACCCCTCCTAATAGGAATAGGGTCCACACCCTACCATGGAATATACAGTGGCACTATGTTGCTGGGAATTTTGTCATCGTATATTCAGTTTTAGGCAGTCTCACCACCTGAAAAAACTGCACTGGTCCACATATCATAGCAATGCATTCAAACCCAACATAATTTCACATACAAAGACTCATACCATATTGTTTCTCGGTCGATGGTCATGACATCCACTTTTATTACCATTATCCTTTGGCTATTTCATAGCCCATTGACCTACAAATTAGTCTATAACACAACTCATACATATCTATGCATTATCATCATGTAAATGGATTCGACCATAATCTCAATTCGGTATCCACGTACCAACAACTTTAAATGTCAAACTTTTCAAGTTAGAAATAGATCGCATAATATCCCCGTAATTCAATTAACGTTAACCGTTCATAGAATTTTCATTCGCATAATAGATTGCATCATATCCATCATCATTCAAATAACGTTAAACATTCGTAACATTTTCATTCACATAATAGATCGTATCATATCCATCATCATTCAAATAACGTTAAACATTCATAGAATTTTCGTTCACATAATCGATTGCATAATATCCGTCATCATTCAAATAACGTTAAACATTCATGGAATTGACATTTACATAATCGATTGCATAATATCCATCATCATCTAAATAACGTTAAACATTCATATAGGTTCATATGTCTTAAAAGTTCAAGTGTATCATTAATAGTTTCACAGTAAATATAAAATAAAGGTGATTAGGCCTCAGGTAATCCTAGTTGTCTAAGTCAAAAGGTGGCGTTACATACACCCAACCTTCGAGAAACATATCCTCGAGGTGATCCAAAAAAGTGAGGGATAATCTCGTCGTAATGTCTCAGCATCCTCCCAAGTAGCAGATTCTGGACTATACTTGTCCCACTGGACCTTAACTTGGTCTACCAGACGGTTCATGAGTTGTCGAACTCTATGGTCCAATATGCGTAACGGTTCTGTCGTGAGGGTTCCCGCGTCTGATACGTGCAATTCCTTCCAATTTAGTTTATGTGATTCGTCAGCAACATAATGATGTAGAACAGATACATGAAAAACATTATGAGTTTTATGCAAGTGGGGTGGCAGTACGAGACGATAAGCAACGGGTCCAATTCTCTCTTGGATTTTGAACATTCCTATAAATCGAGGTGACAACTTTGTCCCCTTCCTGAACTGAATGGTACTCTTATTAGGCCCGATACGAATGAAAAATTGATCTCCCACTTTATAACTTTGGTCAGTCCTATGTGCATCAACATCACTTTTCTGTCTATCATGTGCTTCCTTTAGTCTCTGCCTAATATGAACCACCTGTTCCTCCATCTCTTGAATCAATTCTGGCCCAATTGTCACTTGATCCTCTAACCTTTCCCAACTTAACAATGTTCTGCATGGCCTTCCATACAGAGCTTCGTAGGGTGGCATTCCAATGGAGCTATGAAAACTGTTATTGTAGGCGAACTCTACCAAAGGTAGGCACTTCTCCCAATGGGTTTGATTATCCATAACATACATCCTAAGCATGTCTTCGATAACCTGATTTACTCTCTCAGTTTGCCCATTTGTTTCAGGATGATAAGATGTTCTTAAGTTCAACTGAGTCCCCAACATTGACTGCAAACTTGTCCAAAACCTAGAAGTGAATCTAGAGTCCTTATTTGAAATGATCTTCTTGGGTATCCCGTGCAAACGGATGACCTCACTTACAAACATGCGTGCCACATCAGTGACATCATAAGTGTCTCTAACTAGAATAAAATGAACACTCTTGGTCAACTTATCAATTATCACAAGAATGACATTGTGTCTATGAAGTGTGAGTGACAACCCCACAACAAAATCCATAGAAATGACTTCCCACTTGGACATAGGAACATCATGTGGTTGTAGGAGACATGTCGGGTGGTGGTGGTCAGATTTCACTTGTTGACACTCTAGGAACTTGGTGACGAAATGGACTACATCGCGCTTCATTCCTACCCAGAAGAAAAGCTTTTTCATGTCTGTGTACATTTTCTTCACACCCGGATGCGCACAATAAAGTGCTCGATGGGATTCCTTTAGTATTATGCTTTGAATATCCCCACCTTCGGGGATGTACATCCTTCCTTGATATCTTAATAGTCCATCTGCTTCCAGGCTATATCCTTCATACTTTGGATCTAATTACCTCGCACTCTGAAGGGTTGAAGTAACCTTTAAATACCAATTGCCTCCAAGGAGTTGTGTCAACACACGCTCCCTTAGATTGAATTATAAGGGTACCAAGGAGAAGACACATGGTCTCCTACTCAAGTCATCTGCGACCACATTTTCTTTTCCCTTGATGTACGAAATACCAAAATCGTACTCACTCATAAACTCACTCCATCGCCTCTGCCTGGCATTAAGATCCCTTTGAGTGAAGAGATGTTTTAAACATTCATGGTCCGTTTTGAGCTCAAAGTTTTGCCCCACTAGATAGTGCCTCCAAAGTTTCAGAGCTAGCATTACAACTGACAACTCTAAATCATGAGTAGTGTAAATCTCCTCATGTTTCTTCAACTTCCTTGACGCATACGCTATCACTCCTCCATCTTGCATTAGCATGGCCCCCAACCCTTGCTTCGAGGCATCCGTGCAGACTGTGAAGTCCTTTTCCATATCCGACACTCGTAGAATTTGTGCACTAGTTAGTAACCTCTTAAGCTTGATGAATGCGCTATCACATTCTTCTGTCCATTCATACCTGGCCCCCTTGCGCTGCAGAGTGGTGATGGGTTTCACTATTTTAGAGAACCCTTCCATAAATCTCCGATAATAACCTGCTAGACCCATGAAGCTTCTTACCTCCTGAACATTTTTTGGAACTGGCCATTCCATAATGGCCTTTACCTTTTTCTGGTCCACAGAGATTCCTTCACCAGAAATGATATGACCTAAATAGTAATTTCTTTCTAGAAGAAAGAACACTTCGACAACTTTCCATACAATTTGTTCTCTCTAAGGCAGGAAAACACCACTCGCAAGTGTTCCTCATGTTCTTTTTCATTCTTGGAATAGATGAGGATATCATCTAGAAAGACCTGTACAAAGCGGTCTAAGTACTTCCGGAATACATCGTTCATGAGGCCCATGAATACTGTTGGTGCATTGGTCAAACCGAAAGGTACTACAATGAACTCGTAATGCCCAAACCTAGTTCGAAATGCAGTTTTAGGAATATCACCTTCCTTAATCCTTAACTGGTGATATCCTGATCGCAAATCAATTTTTGAGAACACCGCTGCTCCTTTCATCTAGTCAAAGAGATCATCTATCTGTGGCATTGGGTACCTATTTTTCATTGTAGCACAGTTCAAGTCCCTATAATCTATACAAAGTCGCAAGGAACCATCATTCTTCTTCACAAAAATTATTGGTGCACCCCAAGGTGAGACACTAGGCTTTATTAGTCCTAAGTTGAGTAGTTCTTTCAACTGCATCTGCAACTCACAAAGTTCTGGCGCTGTCATCCTATACAGAGTCTTGGAAATTGGCTCTGCACCAGGTTTTAGCTCAATAGTAAAATCAAGCTCCCTCTCAGGAGGTAACCCTAGCAACTCTTTTGGAAGAACATCCTTAAACTCCGATAATACTAGGTACTGATCCAAGGAGGATCCTTTCCTTTCATTCACTGCTTCCACTACATATAGTCGACACCCTTGCCTCATGCACCGTTTAACCTTCATAGTCGAGATAAAGCGTAGAGACACCTTTCTCCGTACACTGTGGATCTCTATTGGCCTTCCTTCATCGTCAACAAAAAACACCCTTTTCGTGAAACAATCTACCATAGCTAGATGGGCTTCTAACCAATCCATTCCAATGATTAGGTCATACGTTCCGAGAGCATTGACATATACCTTTAACCTGGTAGTACACACTCCCAGGTCTACTAGACAATTATCAATGGTAGGTCCTACCGCTTGTTTTTCCCCCGAAGCCATATCAACTTGTTTAAATTCATCGTGCTCGTAGGCTGCCAACCCACACTTTTCTATTACAGATGGTGACATGAAACTATCTGTAGCACCAGAATCAAATAAATTTTAACATTGACATGTTTTAGCACACTTGACGACTCCACCACCATGGATTGATATTCTGCTTGACAATTATTAACCGCTGCATAAATCTGGTGGCTACTACTTGCTCTTCCCATCGGGGCCTTTCCTTCCCTATGCACAAATCCTACTTGCAACTATGGACAATCACGCTGGTAATGGGGTCCTCCACATCCCCAACATGTAACACGAGATGGAACCTGTGCACTGTTATATGATAGTTTCTGAAACGAGTTCCTTCCCCTGAAGCCCCTGCCCTTGCTTGCTGCTCCCTGAGAAGGTCGTGGACCTACCTGCATCATTGGTGATGAATGGGATGTTGCACTTGCTGCCATTGAAATACTTGTATCAGTTGTCCTAGGTGCGACTCTATTACCATAAGGAGGTGGCCTAGAGTTTCCTCCCCTGGAGAAGGTCCTAGGGGCCTTCCCCACGAATCCAGGATGATGTGGAAAGATCTATCACATACCTCTGTTTAAGCTCATATGTTCCTCTGCATAATGTGCATTTTCAACTGCTTCCACTACTGACGACGGTTTTCACATATGTACCCTGGCCCTTATCTTAGGGTTTAACCCATAGACAAAGCGTTCTGCTTGTCGTCGATTATTATCCATGTACGAAACATATTTTACCAACTCCATGAACCTGATCTCGTACTCTTCCAAGGTCTTGTTTCCCTGTACTAGAGCATGAAATGCTCCCACTTGTTGTTCCTCGTAGTAATCTGACAAATATTTCCTCCGGAACCTTTCCTAAAAAATTTCCCATGAGACGGTGTCTGGGGTAAGGTGCATCTACCTCTCCAGGTATCCCCACCAGTTCAAGGCACTGTCCCTCAACTGAAATATCGCTATTTTCGCCTTTGATGTGGAAGCATAGTCTCTTAAGGAGAAACATCGTGTCATTCCTTCCAACCATGCCTCTTCACGTTCACTGGCAGGACCCCTGACAAACTTTGGAAGTTTGATCTTCTGCAATTCTCTAGTGATGTCCTCGGGTGGAGGCCCTCCCCCTGAATCCCTCGACACTTAGGGTTACCCACTCCAGATGGTGGGGGTTCCACTTCAACCCTTGCTGGCTGACACCCCTTTAAAGTCTCATTAATAGCCTCCAAAGAGCGCAAAATGAGAGCTAATTCAGGTGATGGTGGTGGTGGTGTTGGCAGTCCTTGCGAAGATGCCCCTTGACCTCGATTTCCCCGAGTCCTAATCATCTTGTATAATTGAATTTGCATCAAACCAAATGCTTGTCAGGGAAGAGTTTAAGGCAATTCACATTCACACAACTTATACTTGTAAACATAGGGTTAGACGTAAGTTTTTTTTTTACTTGTTTGTAAACAAACATTACACTCTTTAGGGTAAGTGGCTAAAGATTGGGGTCGAAAGCCCCTAAGCTTAGTAACTTTGTTCAGAATAGTTTCTAACTCTCTACCTTGCTAGCTATGCTAGCACTGTACCACACTCGCCAATTTCTCAAACTTACCTTCTTAGCG
>ML788960.1:70851-123836 GCA_009831015.1 Picea engelmannii
CATTTCTCAGTCTTGGTTATTCTCTAGTGTTTGGTGTTTTATCTTGGCATTGTATTGGAAATCTATATTAAGGAATTTTTTGTTGGGTTTTCTCCCCCATGAGGGTTTCCCAGGATAAATGTTGTGTATCTTGTGATTGTGTTTCTCTCAGTGAGCCTACCTATAATATTGTTATCTAGTAAATTGAAAAGAAACTTAATAGCAACTCTAAAAATTAGCACATAGGGCTTTGGCCCAAATTGAGTACATCAAGGAAATATAAAATGGATGAGGTGAAGAAGAACATGGCATCAGAGTGCTCACATGTGACAACATAGCAAGAATACAAATGGAAATTGGGTATTGGACCTAGGAATTTGTGGAGCCACAATGAAAGATGCAAGAAAGGTGGGAGGAGTGTCTCAGAAACCGGGAGAAGATAAATGAGAAAATGAGAGATATCCAATTCCTTGAGTTTGGCTCGCCCGAAAAATTTATATACCTCAATGATATAATCAAACAACACATCGAGTGAGAATAGAAGCATGAGTTTACGATTCTCTAGATAAAAACTTTGGCAGGAGGGCAAGTAAGAAAGTTTGTGGAAGGCCCAACAAGGGAATTGGTGCTCCTACAATACCTGGGTTCCAAGCTAGACAAATTCAAGAAACGTGTGATGGAGATGAAAGAGGTGCTCAGTGCACCTATGGATCAACAATGATTCCATTACATACACGCTTGTGAGGATCTCTTCACCCAGTGGTCAAAGTATGACAATGCGAACCCTTTGTAGTGATCACCTGGGTGACTAAAGGATAACTCGAAGAACACATGTGGACTAGTCCACATTACTTTTGTTTTCTTTACTTTAACTAGACTAAAAGGCTATTTTTAGATAATTTCATTTTATAAATAATAAGATCGACCATGAAATGAAGGGTCAATGGTTTTGGTATGAACTAGATAGTTGATGCTGAGAATTATTTCAAGCTACAATTAATTGAGAAGCTCAGAGAGATCCAAAGACAATTTTTTTTTTCGGAAATGTGAATTGTGAGATATTAAACATGTCTTGTGCTGGTGTGCCTATGTATGCATGTTTTTAGGCCGGAGTGCCTATGTATATGAGCATTGGTTGGAATTTCATGGTGATATGCATTAAGGATAGTGCCAAAATAATGGGGAGGGGATTGTAATACCCTAGTTTTGAGTCCCCAGATTAATAATGTATTTTTTTCATTTGATGAATGGTTGGAGTGCCTATAAAGTTGAAAGGATGGATACCCTAACAATGTAATAATTTGAACTTTAATAATAAAAACACATTGTTGGCTACATGACAAACAATGAAAAAGTATTAGGGGGATATGGTTCCACGAGAGAGGGGGGATAAAGTGTATAATCTAATTATTACATTTTAATAAAACCATCTTGGATTTAGTTGGGAAAGTGGTTACGTGAGCTTCCTGGGAAGCCACATGGGTCATCATTGCATTTAATTATATAAACCATGATTTTTGTTGTTTTGGGGTTCTTCTTCCTCATTCATTCTTCATTCAATTATTGTTCATTATGGTTCTTGGTTTTTGGCATGGGGATGAAATGTTGGAGGTAAGGAGCCATTTCTAGTTGGCTATAGGTATCTATTGGTTATTCCAACAATAAATTAATGCTCGTGTGCATGAGAATGATGGCATTTGAGTAAAACTATCCACAACTGAGATTACTTGGAGTTTCATCATTGATATTTCTTGGCTAGTAGCATTGGAGCCATGAGAGAAAGAGAATAGTCTAAAGGAATGCATTGTAGAGAAGGGGGTTCCTTTCTTTGGGTTGTGTAGGCTAAGATGGAAAAAGAGTTGGAAAATTGGGATTGTTGTGAGTGCAAGAAAGAGAGAAATTTTTTAACAACTTGATGGATGGACTGGCTTGGGACTTATAGTCAACCTAGGCATCCGTCCTTATGGATTCATAGCCTCAACTTGTGGGTGGGGTGGCCTATTGTAGATAATTAATGTGCAACATAGCCAAAGGTTAAAGGGTGGAATGCCCAACGTCTATAACTAGTTGGTGAATTGTTTCTTCAAGATAAGTGTAATTTTTTTCTATGTATATATATATATTTACGCTGTGTTATCTATTGCTTAATGTTGTATATTGCATGAGCTTGTGAATATTTAATGTATCCTTGATTAATTCATGAGCTTGTAAATGTTCATGTGAATCATGATTTTTACATGTTCTTGCACCATGTTTCTTTTTTATTTTAATGGTTTAAGAAGTTCAAAATTCATCCAAGAATGCGAATTATTGAGGTATCCAGGAAAGGGGTGCGTTATAGTGACTAACTCTTAAGCAGGTCAAATCACCAAGGGAGTTCTACTTAAACTTTCCTTGAGGAATTAGTGGAATCTTGTCCCATCACCCTCTTCCATAGGCCAACAATTATTTAAAGCACCCTATCCAACTCACTCACTCGAACTATTGATTTTAGAGGTGTGATCTGTCAAGGGATCTGGTTCCTAGAACCAGTGACCCTATTTTTAGGGATCTTGGGAACAAAGCTCTTCAATCAAGGAGTGATTGAAGGAAATTTTGTAATATTTTAGTATAAGAAAATCCCAGGGGATAACCTTAGGTTTGTTAGTTAGTTCTTGTAGTCATTCATAGGCTATTGTGTTGAGCCCTTAGAGAGATCGAACTCCTTCAAGTGTAATTTTTCTTTAAAATGATATGTTAATGGAAGAGTTTCATTTTTAAGCTTGTTGTTATTAGTTTCTCTTAGGTTCCTTGTGGGTACCTTGTGTGGGGCCCACCCAAGGTTGATTTAGGAACCTCTTGTACTTTGCTTCATTTTACTTTAACACTTTCAATTTCTTTTGTTCATGAATTAGGATTATGCATGATTAGGTCATCATCAAACTATTTCCTGTAGCAGTAATATTAATTCCATAGTAGCATTTTAGGGTGTAATTGCTTCAATTATGTTGTTGTTACTTCCTAATTACTCTTATTTTATAGATTACAATTGAAACACATGTTTAGTGTAGCACCTTATCATTCCTATAGCAATTTCTGCATTACTGTATAGTTTCTTGTAGCAACAAAATGTGCTTGTAGGAATGGTTTGTTTCCTGCAACATTAGTTCCATGACTTTTTTATTATTATTTTGTAACATATTATCATTATCAAAAAGAAGATGTTGGACCACGAATCAGTTCATTTGCACCTAAGAAGGGACTCGTTTTTATTTTCCTTGCTTCATTTCAACTTATGGATTAGAATAAATTACCATAGGATTTTCTTTGTCTTTCTTCAAGTTAACTTAGGAACTTGAAATTTTATTTGTTAGAAAATTCACTTATTGGTTTCAGCTCTAGCAACATATACTAGGTTACCTAGATTTTCAACCTGACATTCTTCTTCTTGCAAAACTTGTATCCCAACTTTCCACTCATAGAACAAGTGGGGATTGGTCACTGGGATTCTTGTCAATTAGCTTACAAATTTTCTTGTAATTTAATTTTAGATTCCATTTATGTAGAGATAAGTATTTATTAGTTTTTTCTCCCTTATTGTATAACTTAAGTAGTCCTTTTGGATGAACATAGTATTTTCTTGTAGATAGATGGATGTGCGTGGTTTGCACATATAGTGCACATCACCTCTTAAGTTTGTACAAACCCTAGGTTGACATTTAAAGTGTGAACTAAGGAGTGAAACATTATTGTTTCCATTCTTTGGCCCATCACCACTTTTTGGTGTCGTTTCTAGGGAGGTGCGAAACTCTGCACACCATTTTCATCATTTTCATTGGGAAAAAACAATTTTGATGCATACATTCCACCATCTTATCTAGAAAATAAAATTAAAGTAGATTGCATTTCATTAAAGAATTTTTAGATTCATTCCTCGAGCTAGGGATAGATTAGGAAAATATTTACCTAAAACCCCCATCATTGAACCAAGTCCTATCCATCAAGGGAAACAACAGGTTGATTGTGAACCATATTTTCAAGAAGGAACATATTTTTTTTGGATTTCTCAAAGGAGGAAGCAAGATATGTTGAATATATCTCTGAGGAAGAAGGATCCCCATCTCACCACACAACAAATGATGATGAATATCAAGTACACATATTTTAGTTTCCCATTCGAGAAAATAATGGAGAAAAAAAGTGAAAAATATCAATCCATCTTCCCTTCCTCACTTCCATGGCCTTACCACAAAATACCTAGACATTTTATTATTTAAGTTTGCAGTTGCATGCAAGACCTATGATTACACTCCATATGAGAAAAAAATCAATCTCTTTCTCTTTACAATGAAGGAATCAACCTTGATGTGGTTCATGAGTATAGAAGGGAACAAAATCACTAGCTGGGACCAAATAAATAAATATTTCAGTAACAAATACATGGATTATTTCAAATCAATGGACACAAAAGATCAAATCTTCTGAATGACCCAAGGGGAGAATGAATCCTGAGAAGAATATGAAGAAATATTTCAACTTAGCTACAAAAGAGCGCTCACAATTGCACCTTGGATGAATATTCACTAAAACTTGTCTTGAGCAGAGGGGTAAGAGAGAGACTTATGGAGACACTTAATCTCCTTTCAAATGGATATATCTTCCAATTATATTATGGGAACATCAAGAAAATATTCAAGAACTACTCCATGTCAACTAGGAAGAAATATAGAAACTGTAAGGGTATGGTAACATAATCTTCTCACCCCACAACCCTTACACAAAATGAGATAGGAGGATTATTAGAAGACATGAAAATTGAAATTTTATACTCACTATACATGTATATGGACACATTGTAGGTTAAGAAAAAACAAGAAGAAGAAGAAAGGGATTTGGCCATTTTTTACCCAAATGCACCAAGAGGCATCCTAGAAATGAATGCCCACTGAATATTGTAGAGGTTTGTGCAATCTGTGAAGATCCACATCCTAATAAAAAATTCCATTCTTTTATAGGTATAAATATACATATGAAGGGGTTGAAGAGAATGTGGATTCAATATTCTTCATCAACCAAAGGAGATCAAGAGCACCTCAACCATTCCAACAAGGTATGAACTACACTCATTCTCAGTGTTTTGGTGGTTTTAATTCACAAATTCCTTCTCAACCTTGGTAACATCATATTCCATCTACTTGGCCCATTTAATACCAATTAAAATATCCAAGTCAACCTATCCACCCTCCTTATCAACCATTTCAATCCTAACCTCCAATACAAAACCATCAATGGATTAATCCTTCATAAGTATGGAGGCCTCCAAACCAGCAGGAACACACATTGTTTCCCTATCCTCCTCAACCAACCAACACTTCCACAAGTGTTGTACCTTAGCCAAAAAAAATATAGTTTCCTACAAAACCAACTCCTAATCCAAATAACATGTAGTTCCAACCTATATATAATAATGAGGTAACATACCCAACTTATTATGTAGATATTCAAGAGTTCAACCTAAGATCAGGAAATGTGTCAACATATGCTCATCTCACTATCAAACCCATATAAAACTCAAGCTTTGAGAAGGAGGATATGTTCCCTCAAGAACCTCCTCTTCCTCAACAAACCCCACCATATCCTAGAAGGCTAACCACTATGAAAACATACACATCTATACAAAATGAACTCTTGGGGGAACTTAAGGTCTTATGTGTCAAAATACCACTCCTACAATGTAATGCCCCATACTTTCAATTTAAGTATTAAATAAATAAATAGTCTTAAGATAATTAATAGATAATAATTAATTAAAATAAAAGAATAATAACAATAATAAAATAAAAGGATAATAAAATAACCAAGAAATTATAATAAAATAAAAAGATAAAAATAAGAGAAATTATTAAAAATGAATCAAAGAAAAGCTAAATTAAGAAAAAATTAAATATTGAATGATTAATTACTTAATGACAAGTGAAATCCATGCATGGAACTTCTTGCATGGATGGGTAAGAATAATTCTATATAATGAAGGTGGAGAAGGAAGTGGGGGATCTTTTACTTGTCTAATTGAGGAAAAGTTTTGGAAGTTGGCATAGGTAGTTGATTGAGTGTTGAGGGGCTCTCAAGTATGATGATTGAGAGGTTGGTTAGGAGGAGAGTCATCCCCCACACTTTTTTGCGACATGTTGGACCAAATATTGGAGCACATCGGTTTGACATTCAAGATTGGAGCTGGATCGATGATAATTACTAGGTGGTGGATAAATCACTAAATTTTAACCATTCCTTCATGTATGTGGATTAAGCATGAAAAAAAACTTAAATAATGATGACCTATTATTTACATGATATTGGGTATAGTGGTCCTTGAATGAATAAGAAAAATATGTAAAGTGACATAATAACATTGGGTAACAATCAAAATATATACAAAATTGAAAATTTAAATATCAATGATTTAAGGAACACTAGTAAAACTAGTAATATTTTAGAGTTGAAATTCATTGAATTTCACTATGAGGCAAAATAATACATGCTTAAATATTGTGGCTATATTATTGTAAAGTCAACAATGTATTCAGACAAGGAAAATATATGAAAGCTTTAGCACACTCATAGGGTGACTATACATATATCGTAAATTGTCAACCTTCTTATTGAAAGAAGAGGACATGATAATCGTGAAACATTTGGTATTTCGATGATCACATGACACTTGTAATACTGATGATCCTTGTAGAGTCAACTTGGGTTGACAAACTTAACCCAGTATACCCATGTAGGATGGATTTTTTTATGATATTTATTGCATTAGATATAAAAGCTAGCATTCTCTATTTATATATGCAGGCTAATGAATTTGATTTTTTTGATGAATCATGTTAAGAACACTCATGATGCTTTTATTTCTCTACATGTGATATGTGTTGAGATGATCATCATATTCATGATTTTATGCTATGATGTTAGGTTAACATATGGTTATGTTTATTATGTTTGATAGAGATATGTTGATGTTATAATCTTATGATAGTATTTCATGATGTGATGTCATGCGATAATTAAATGTGTTTTTTCTAATGAAATGTTTTATGATGGCATGCGTGAGCATGTTAAGCCCTAAATATTGGCACATTACCCCTTAATTTGGGCATATTACATTAGTATTGTTATTTTATTTATGTCTTCTTGGGTCCATTAGTTGTAATTGTAATTCCTAGTCTCCTATATATATACCAAGGAGACCTTTTCATTTGGAATCATCTTGTATTTGTAAATTTATGTGTTGTATAAGGAGGTTTCCCCCTCGAAGAAGCTTATTATCTAAAATTCTCTCTTTGTCAAGGCGTTGAATACTTGTTCTGAGGGTTTTAATGCTATTTTGATATTTGGTTCTTAACATTTGATATTAGAGCTCAAGGTCTTGGGGTTTCGCTACTGCATCTGATAAACCTTGGAATTTTTGATTCATTTTTTTTTTCTACGATGTTTCAAAAGGAACCCATTGGAGGATATTTAATATACAGATCAAGGTACGTGGGGTTCAAATTTTAGCTCCTGAGACCTTATAATTTTGGAGATATAGCTTGTGTAAGATAGGGTTCTGGAATCATCCTGAATTTAGTCATTGCGTAATTTTCTCTATAAATGTTTTTATGTGATGTTTTAGACCATAAAACCCATAGTATATTCATATAAACTATAAAGGTATTTTTGATAAAAAATTCATCTTCCGCGTCATCCTAATTTTGTAGATACATCCTGTGTAAGATAGGGTAGTTGACTAGTCATATTAACTAGTCTCAAACAAGTGTTCCGAGTAAAATAGTGATATCTTCTTCAGTGAGTATCCAAATTAAGTAATACAAGTTTCATTGGAAAGTGGATAGTCTATAATATTTCTGGTGCAATTTTCAAAATCAAATATTAGATATTGTTCTCTTGGCACACTTTACAAGTACACTCTCTTGGAAGGGCCAAAAATCAAAAAGGTGTGGGGAATTTACCATAGCTTCCACTTGGCACATCCAATTTTGATCAGACCTATGGAATTGCAGAGAAGACGTATCAAAGAACTACAAAACACAATTTTTTAGAACCAAAAGGGATGAAATTTTAGAGATACAACAAAAGAAAGATCGTCTAGTAGAACCACCTTGAAATCAAGGTTTAAAAGTGATACTTGACCAACATGCCACCAAAAAAGGGAACTTCTACACCAAATAATCCTTTAGAAAATCTTGCTTGGACTCTTGATGAAGGTGAAGCAATGCGCAGGGACCTAAATGATTTACAAAAGAAGGAAGTAACAAAAGATGAACTACAAGGGATGATGGATTCAACTAAAGCCAAGTTGGAAGAAATAATGGATACTAAGATGGATGGTTTAAAAAGGGAGATTATGGAAGGATTGAAATTTGTTTTAATAGAGAGGCCACCTGAAAGTGAAAATGTATCCCATGAAATTCATGATGAGGACACAAGGAAGATGAATCAATACCGGAGAAACTCCAACTTTGGGTTGAAGACCAACCACTTTCCTAAGATCAATATGAGGAAGTTCGATGGAAAGGATCCAATCACATGGATACTCCAGATGGAACAATTCTTTGATCTACATGATGTGCCACACACAAAAAAGGTACGAACTACATATTTATATTTAAAACCCAATCAATTTCTGTGGTATCGATGGATTTGTTCTCGCAAATCGCTTGTCACTTGGACAATTTTCACGGAAGAAATAATAGCACACTAAAGAAATAATAACACACTATGAGGATACACAAATCGATACCTTCTTCAGCCAATTGATAAATCTCAAGCAAAAGGGTTCAGTTGCGGAACACATTGATAACTTCCAAAGATTGGATATAAAGGTAACACATATTCCATATGAGCACCTGATTGATGTATTCATAGGAACTTTAAAGGATAACATTCAACATGAGGTTCATCTTTGGACACCCAAATCATTGGAGAATGCATTCAGGGTGGCGATAAATGTTGAAAGTAAAAATATGGCTATGGCTACTAGAAGGACCACTCCTAACATGTATCGAGAGAATAATGTTCCTTATTCTAAAACACCTCAACCTACAAGGTTGACACCTCAACAATTGGAGGAAATAAAAGCAAAAGGTTTATGCTTTAATTGTGACAATAAGTACAGTAAGGGACATAAGTGCGGTGAGAAGAAATTATTCTACATAGATTGTGAAGAGGAAGAAGAAGAAGAAGAAGAAGAACCATCTCAAGATGAAAACATAGGTGATATTTCTTCTGAAGAGTTGACTCCCACCATATATTGTCATGCATTGGCCGAAGTTAGCACTCCTCAAACCCTCAATATTGAAGGATATATCAAAAAGAAAAAAGGTAATAGTCGTAATTGATTATGGTAGTACTCATAATTTCATTCACTATAAATTAGTCAAAGCTCTCAATTGCTTTATATATCTAGTGCCAGAGTTTCAAGTAATGATTGTAGATGGAGGAACTATCAATTTCTCAGGAAAATTCCATAAGATCAATCTTACTATGGGGGAATATGTAATGAATAGTCCAATGATTTCTATACCCATGGGTGGTGCTGACATTGTACTAGAAGTCCAATGGTTACAATCATTGGGAACAATGGATTTTAAATTTCAAGAACTTTTCATGAAATTTTCATTGGAAGGAAAGGAAATTGAGTTAAGGGGTATCACAGGGAAACCGTGTAAGGCGATAAGTTCTAATGGCATGAAAAATTATTGAAAAGGGAGCATCAAGGTGTAATTGTACAACTATGCTCACTAGATGTTCAAACATCTAAGCCATCTATTCCCCTAGATATCCAAGGGATCATTGATAAGCATTTCAAAGTATTTGAAGATATTCCCAGAGGTATTCCACCCACTTGCAATCATGATCATGCTATTCACCTAATTCCTAGGAGTGTTCCTCCTAACATCATGCCTTAGAGATACCCTTATTCCTAGAAGAGTGAAATTGAGCGTATGGTTGAAGAAATGTTAGAGGTTGTCATTATTATACCTAGCCAAAGTTCTTTGCATCGGTGGTAATGGTACTCAAGAAAGAGGGCTCATGGCGTATGTGTCCATATTATAGAGAGCTCAACAAGATCACTAATAAGGATAAGTTTCCCATTCCTATCATTGAAGAATTGTTAGATGAACTACATGGAGCAATCTACTTCACAAAGTTGGATCTCCATTCAGGGTATCATTAGATTAGAATGAAGGAAGCATATATCACAAAAACAACATTATGAACTCATGAAGGCATTATGAATTTTTGGTCATGCCTTTTTGCCTTATGAATGCACCTTCCACATTCCAAGGGTTGATGAATTCCATTTTCAAGCCCTTCCTTCTAAAATTTGTGTTAGTACTTTTTGATGATATACTAATCTATAGAAAGTCTTGGGAGGATCATGTTTGACATGTTGACAGGGTGCTACAACTACTAAAGGAGCAACAATTATATGCCAAACCATCCAAATGTTTCTTTGGGGTGAAGGAGGTAGGGTATTTTGGTCATATTGTATCTCATGAAGGTGTCAAGGTAGACCCTAACAATATTAAGGCCATGATGGATTGGTCGATTTCCAAAACATTGAATAATCTTAGAGGATTTTTGGGTTTGACAGGTTACTACCACAAGTTTGTTCGGAACTATGGAAGAATAGAAACACCTTTAACAACATTAACTAAGAAGGATGCATTTTCATGGACTCCAGAGGCAACTCAAGCTTTTGAACAACTTAAATAGGCGATGTGCAAAGCTATTGTCTTGACCACAACAAACTTCACAAAAGCCTTTATTCTGGAATGTGATGCCTCAAGAAATGGTATTGGTGTTGTTCTAATGCAAGAAGGAAGGCCCATTTCTTTTGAAATTCGTCCACTCAAGGGAAAGGACTTACACAAACCCATTTATGAGAAGGAAATGATGGAAATACTACATGCATTGAAGCAACGTCTCCCTTACCTAATAGGTAGGCACTTCAAGGTAAAACAAATCATGATAGTCTTAAATGCTTCTTGGAACAAGGACTATCTTCAAAAGAACAACAAAAATGGGTGACCAAGATGTTGGGTTATGATTTTGAAATCATCTACAAAAAAGGGAAGAAAAATGTTGTGGCAGATGCACTCTCAAGAAAGGATGAAGATGTTGAGGCCTTTCTCTGTGCTATATTGATCATCCAACCTGATTGGATAATAGAAGCAAGGGATGAATGGAAGAATGACGAAAAAGTGTGGATTCTCATTCAAATGTTGCAGCAGGATTCTAATGCATCAGATACATTTACATGGAAAAATGATTCACTATGGTACAATGATCGTTTATATTTATGTAAGAAATCCTAACTCAAACAAAATGTACTCTTGGAATTGCACACCTCTCCAGTAGGAGGGCGCTCGAGAGTTTTGGAAACCTACCACAAGGTCAAGAAGGAAGTTTTTTGGGATGACCTTAAAACTGTTGTTCAAAGGTTTGTGGCAGAATGTTTGGTTTGCCAACAAAATAAGGTGGAAACAATTAATACCTCAGGTATTTTACAACTATTAGCCATCGCAAGTCAGCACTGGGAGGAGGTTTCCATGGATTTTATCACATGGTTACCAAAGTCTAAAGGAAAGAGTGTCATCATGGTGATTTTTGATAGACTGACCAAGTACACACACTTTTGTGTGCTCTCTCACCCTTTCAAAGCTAGTACAGTTGCCACCAACTTCATGGAGACAGTTCAAAAGCTACATGGAAGCCCAAATATTATTGTAAGTGACAAAGACCCCATCTTCACTGTAAATTTTTGGACATAATTATTCTTTTTTTTGGGATCTCAATTGGCTCATAGCTCATCTTATCATCCTCAATTTGATGGAAAAACCGAGATAGTGAACAAATGTCTAGAAGACTACCTTCGTTGATTTGTCTTTGATAAAAAAACACAATGGTTCAAGTGGTTACCCTTGGCAGAATGGTGGTATAACACTTCCTTTCACACTACTGTTATCACTCTGCAATTTCCCTTGACCGTGGGAGGGAAACCACAGAGGTAACCACATACAAACCAGAGAAGGTTCTCTCAATGTAAATTAGGCTTAGTGTCCAGATCTGAAATATAAATAAGGTTTTAAGATGTGGTGGCAGAGCAGAGAGAGAAATCCATTGGGCATGGAGTCAACTTTGAAGAAAACAGAACTATCAGTGACTGGTGGTAGAAATATCAAGGAATAAGAGGCTAGATAGGTGATAATATTTCAGTTTAAATATTGTTTTTTTATGATGGAAGAAAGAGAAAACAATTAACCACATTCAGAGCATCAACTGAGATGAATTCTGATTGGGTTAAGAAGAGATAACAATACTTAAATTGCTTGAATCTAGAACATTGATATCAAATGAATTCTAGACCATTAGCTTTCCAATTTAAGCATATAAAGGTTGCATATGAAATGAGAAAAGAAAATAGGAAATACATACATGAGAGGGAAACACACACTTCATATAACCACCACAAAAATCTCTTGTATGAATAACACTGAACTTATGCACTAATATTTCATTAAACTTCTGAAAAATTACAAAATGTTCAAAAGAAATCTCCTCTATGTTTCTTCCAACTCCTTTAGTCAATAAAAATTACAAATATATATAGAAAAGACTCTTCCCCAAACTGATGAGGTCGATCTCAACTCCTTCCCAAAGTTGGATCTGGTTGCAAAATTATAGAAACACATTTAGAACTACCTGCTAGGAAATAAGAATAAATTTTCTGGAAAATAGGATGTAAAGATCCATTCGAATATTTAAAAATACGACACATGTGTAGAAAATGAGAGAGTTTTTTGCGAATGGGCTGGTTCTTGACAAAATTTTCTTTCAGTTTTCTAAAATTCCTCTCCAGAGTCTCGGGATTTGCGCCCAAATATAATGACTAAAATAGGAAATCATTAAATGTTTAAATATGAAAAATAGGCTGTAAATATCCATTCAAATCTTCCAAACTATGACACCTGTGCTGATTGATGGCTGAAGGTCATTGATTGATAGTTTGATACTTGAGATGATGATAAGCATCCCTAGGACCAATTCATTACCCTTTCAAACACCATTTTCTTCAACATCCTAATATATGTCAAATACTCGATTTTGACCCTTGAGTGAATTATAGGACATTAACATTGGCTCCAATGGGGATGATTTCCTCCCTCTGAGGAAGCAAAGAACTCGCTGACCATGCGCCTTCATCCACTGGGCTGTTCGAAACTTGTGTCCTTCTCCAAATGAAATCAAACTGCAACCCTAACTGTACACTGGAATATGAACTGAAAACTTATTGCTGAAAATATGCTCAGAGTGTTGAGTTTATTCATCACACTTACCTACTCTAAGCTTCTAAAAGAACAATGTATCAAGTGATACAATAATTCCATTGCAACCAATCAAGCAACTGGATACTTGATTGAAACATGCATTCAATTTTTCCAAGCAGACATAAAAACATAGAAAATGACAACTCAAACCCCAACTGAAACTAATACCCATATTTCATGAATACAACAAACTCCATATTTCCTAATGACTTTAATAAAACTGTAAAAGAATCTGTAAAAATCATTTCCCTGGTGATTGCAACAAAGTTGCAAAAGGGTCTTGAAAATCAGCAAAAGGACAAGAATATATCTTATGACTAAATGTTGGTTTATGTTCTATTTCATCAATCTTCAGCTCATTTTCAAAATGCAAGGGAGCCATTTGTTCATATTTATCATCATCTATAGAAATATAGGTCTGTGTATGCTCTTGTACATATTCAAATGAAATATAAATGATATGTGTTTGATGAATATCCAGATGTCCTTCTTCATTTGATTCAAGAGAACAACAATCTTGATTTACAAAGGAATCAAAGAAAACAACAATTTCTTCATTCTCTTCCTCTATCTCAGGTTGGAAAGTATCATATACTATTTTGTTGCTTTCCTGAAATTTTAAATCATAGTTGTCATGTGTAACCAATGGCTCTTCATGTATGCCATTTTGATTTTCAAAAGAATCAAGAAAAACAACTCCATGCACATTTTCTTCTTGCAACTGATCATGAATTGTTTCACTACTTAGAGTTCCTAGGCATACAAATTAAAAACTACAGTTTTCACAGAAATAAGAGAAAACAACTACTTCTTCATTGTCTTCCCAAATATCTATGTAATCAATTGGTTTTGAGACTAAATTTTCTTTACATACAACTTCAGAGAATGAAATGACTAAATATCCATTTGACTAACTATCTTGATCTCTCTCTTGGTCACACAAAAGATGGAAAGACTGTTGCAGACTTCCATCAAATTCAGGAATGGGAATATGGATGTCATCATTAAAATCTTCCTCAGTTTCATTTTCATCTAATAGAGAAGCTACCATTTCTTGTTGGTGATGAAAAGAGTTTTTGTACAAAGCTTCCAGGATTTCTTCATCCGTGAAGTCTTCATCGCCATAAAATTTTTCCAAATTTTGAATGAAATTTTCAAAATGATCACAACAATTTTGAACCAGCAACAAAGATGAATATGATTCTTTATAATGCTTATAAAATGCTGTATGAAAATCTTGTAATGAATAAAGACTTACAAACGATAAATTTTCATACCATTGTTTTTCCTTTCCCTCCAAGGTGGCCATGAACATCTTCATCAAACAATCCTCATGAAATTTAAACCTTATCTTACACACATGCATGTGAAATTTAACTAAGTGCAAAGCAACATTGTCTCCTTTTTCATCTCTAAATTTTGGAAAATATGTCTGCCAATCTATATGAGGAATTCGATTTGGAAAACCGAGGATGTGAGCATGATTCATAGGAGCATACCTCACGGATTGAGAATCCATCTTGAAGCAATGGAGTCGTCGAGAAAGTCTTTAGGCTACTAAGTCTTTGGAAAGTGGATTCTCCATGAAAATTATGATTTCTAGATTCTTGAAAATGGAGTCGCCAGGTGGATGATTTACAACCTCCTTGTTTCTGAATGTTGTCCACCATCAACAATAAGATCTGAACTTTGTCGTTTCCCCCAGGGAAAATTTCACTTTCGTTCCTCGGAAACGTCGCCAAAAATGTTATCACTTTGTAATTTCCCTTGGTTGCGGGAGGGAAACCACAGAGGTAACCACATGCGACTTTGGTCTTGGAATCCAAACTTTCCAAACCAGAGAGGGATCTCTCAATGTAAATTGGGTTCAGTGGCCAAATCTGAAATAGAAATAATGTTTTAAGATGTGGAAAAAACATAGAGGAGATTCCTTTTGAGCATTTTGTAATCTTTTTGAATTATAATGGAATATTAGTCAGAAGTCCAGAGTCACTCGTACCAAATATTCTTGTGATGGCATTTTTTAAGTGTGTCCCTTTCTATGTGTATGTAACTATTATCTTAGTTTTCATTTAAAAGTGTGTTCTTCAATGTTTGATTGGAAAGTACATGATCAAAATTCATCCATGTTTGATACTCTGTTTCATAGCAATTAAACATTCCATAAATTTCCTCTAAAGTTGCATTAAGAATTCGTCCTCAGTTAGATTCTCTTAGTGTAATGGGATGTTGAATTCCCTTTTCTACCACCATGCTGATACAATCTTATTGAATAATAAAACATCATCTACCTTTCCTTTGTTTCCTTGATAGCTCTACTACTAGTCACTGATAGTTACTCCCTTTGCAATAATTTTGACTCCATTTCCAAATAGATTCATTTTCCTTCTTGCCAACAAACTTTATAAATATCTTCATCTAATCAAATACCTAGCCATTGATACTTAAGAGAAAAGTTATATTCCAGAGACCAAGTGACAAGAGAGATCCCTCTCTGAACTGAAAAGGATGGTTTCAGTTCTAAAGTGGTTTTTTGGTTACCTTTGTGATTTGATTTTTCAGCCAAACAATTTACATAGTGCTAACAATTGCAATAAAAATGACACCATTTATGGCGCTCTATGGATATCACCCACCATCCATCACTTATTCTCTAAAAGAAAAATCTAAGGTTCAAGTAGTAGAAGATCACATTGAGCATCAACAACAAGTTCTCCAACTCTTAAAGGAAAACCTGACCATGGCACATAATCACATGAAACAACAAGCATATCAACATTGTAGTAAAAGAAGTTTTGAATTAGGGGATTGGGTATTTTTAAGACTACAAACATACAAACAGATGTCCCTCAAGCAAGCTAAGAAGGATAATAAATTATCACCAAAGTACTATGGCCCTTATAAGGTGTTGAAAAATATTGGTACTATGGCATACAAATTGGATTTTCCTGCATCTTCGCGAGTACACCTAGTTTTCCATGTTCCATGCTTAAAGAAGGTTATAGGTGACAAGATCCCAGTTCAAACTATATTTCTAGAAATTGACAAGGAGGGAAAAATCATATTGTATCATGAAGCTATCACTGACACAAGCATTCTCCAACTGATGAATAGATCCATTTTAGAGTATCTCATTATGTGGAAGAAACTATTTGTTGAAGATTCCACTTGGGAAGATGAGTATTTAATATAGAAGCATCCATAATTACTCAAGCGTTGCGGAAAAAACTTGTCTGAAGGGGAGGGGCATGTTAAGCCCTAAATATTGTCACATTACCCCTTAATTGGGGCATATTACATTAGTTTTGTTATTTTATTTATCTCAGCTTGGGTCCATTAGTTGTAATTGTAACTCCTAGTCTCCTATATATACTAGGGAGACCTTTTCATTTGGAATCATCTTGTATTTGTAAATTTATGTGGTGTATATGGATATTTCCCCCTCGAAGAGGCTTATTATATGAAATTATCTCTTTGTCAAGGCGTTGAGTACTTATTCTGATGATTTTTATATATTTTGATATTTGGTTCTTAACAGAGCATGTGGTTCCTTACTATTCAATATGTCATGATGAAAATGATTTTTTGTGCTCATGATGACATGAAAAAGTTAGCATGTGGATTGTTTTATATGAAATAATGATATTATGATTATAACTAATGCATTGGGTGCATGTTGTGAGGTGGTGATTGACACAAAATCCACCAATGGGCTGAGGGGGACAATTCATTTGATGATATTGTGAGAGACCATACCTATGAAGGATAATATCTTCAAGTAACACCTTATGAGATGGGGACAAACTCAATCAAACAACCTATTCCAATGGTTCTTTTTCTGAGAAATGGGACCATATTAAGAAGGCCAAAGTAACTGATATTGGAGTTATGATACTGAAGTCCAGGAGAATCGATAGAGTACTACTTTCTAGTGGTGTTGTGGGATTGGAATTCAATGCATAGGGATTGTACTTGGTAGGAGTTATGGAGAGAATTTAGGTTAACCTTTCAAGATGCCTAAGGTACGTGACTATTGGATGTTTGCTTGGGCATATGAGATATTGAGCCTTTGGGCTCCAGTTAGACCGATAGGATTTAAGCTTCATTCTGAAAGTCAGGAAGAAAAGATAGAGAGTGTTTTCACTTCCCTAGTGTTGTGATGTGGACTTTCGATGCATGTTGTGGTCACTTGGGCGGCCCTTCTACTAGTTATAGTAGAGGATGTTGTGGAAGATACATGGAGAAAATAAAAACCTATAAGTAACATTATTAAAGTTAACTTTGGGGCAAAGTTTCTTGAAGGGAGGGAGTATGTAATTCCCTGTAATTTCAATTTGAGCATTAAATAAATAAATAGTCTTAAAATAATGAATAGATAATAATTAATTAAAATAAAAGAATAATAAAAAAAATAAAAAAAATAGAAAATAAAATAACCAAGAAATTATAATAAAATAAAAAGATAAAAATAAAATAAATTACTAAAAAGGAATCAAAGAAAATCTAAATGAAGAAAATGTTCAAGATTGCATGACCAATTACTTAATGAAAAGAGTAATTCATGCATGGAACTTCTTGCATGGATGTGTATCAAGAATTTTATATAATGAAGGTGGAGAAGGAACTAGGGGGATCTTTTTCTTGTGCGATTGAGAAAAAGGTTTGGAAGTTGACATAAGTAGTTGATTGAGGGCTCGGGGGATCTCAATCATGATGATTGAGAGGTTGTTTTGGAGGAGAGTTGTCCCCCACACTTTGTTGTGGCATGCTATACCAAATATTAAAGCATAATGGTTCAACATTCATAGATTTTTAAGTAAGTGGATTCCTTCAACTCTCAGGTAAAATTCTCACCACTTGCACCTTATGATTTATGTAATCAATATTAATGTATATTTATTCTTTTCAGTTAATGGTTGCAAATTTCTATGTTTATTTATGCATTTAGATTTATTAAAATTTGATCCATTACATATAATCCATAAAGGATGTTATGATTTACAATAAATTAATCAAATAAGAATGTTTGAAGAGGCTTGGAAGGAAGAAAAAAGACTCTCCTACAATCAATGTGGTAGGGAATCTTACAGAGCTTATGCTTGATAGGGTATTTTCCCTAAATACTTAGATCCAAACAACCTATAGTAAATGTGAATATTAACCACATTGTAATCCAAAACACTTTGATAGACTTAGGAGTGGCCATAAATGTCATGAAAAAGGATTCCATGCTCATAAACCTTTATGGATTATTGAGACATACACCTATTGTGCTCCAATTGGAAGACAAGTCAAGAGTGAATCCTAAGGGAGTATTGGAGGATGTAATGGTCTCTATTGATTCCTGGGAATACCTAATTGATTTCATAGTCTTACAAACCAAATATGAGTGGAATGAGTGCCCTCTATTATTGGAAATAACATGGTTATCTACAACATATGCATACATCAGTTGTAGTGAAGAAAACATGACTATTACCAATGGTCAATCTAAAAAACATTTTTTCCTCTACCCTCCTACCCAGCCATTAGTTGTAGGATAGATTCCTATTTTGGTAGAATAAGAATAAGAAGAATTACTTTAGACCTCTTTCTATCATATCCTCTCCATTACAATATCCTTATCCAACAAAACCTTATATGAAGAGACCTTCATATCCAATTTCCTGCAAAAGATTTACCCTGCTACTATAAAAACTAATGGTTTAGATGAGCAACAACATCTTGAAACCTCTGCTAGAAATAAATATAATATTGGGTATCCTTACTCACTACTTATACTAATAATCCAAAGTGAAAATATTCTCCTCAAAATCTGTGAAATTTAGGATTAGTTTGACCCAGGAGCAAGGGTAGAAATTATTAATTGTCCTTAGAAAACACACTACAACTTTTTCATGGGACTATAAATACATAAAATAAATCCATACAAACATATGTACCCATCATATTTACATCAAGGAAGACTATATACCTATTATACAACTTCAAAGAAGGATGAACCTTGCCCTAAAGGACATTGTCAAAGAAGAATTGTAAATAAGTTTGGATGCAAGATTCATGCATCTTATTTCTAATAGTGAGTGGGTCTCACCCTTGGTTATTGTCCCAAAAAATAATGGAAAATGGAGAGTAATCATATAATACATGGATCTCAACAAAGATTCTAGGAAGGACCATTTCCCCTTTCCCTTCATTGACCAAGTACTTGAAGTCCTGGCAGAAAAAAAGTGCTTCTCATTTTTATATGGATTCAGTGGGTATAACCAAATTCAAATCATACTTGAGGATACATACAAAACCATATTCACTTATCTTTGGGACACATTTTCCTACAAGGTCCTTCATTTTGGCCTCTGTAATTCCCATAAAATTTTCCATAGTCATGCTAAGCATATTTTCATATCTCATCCATGACACTATAGAAATATCCATGGATGAATTTACACATTATGGAAATTCCTTTGAGGAATCCTTAACCAATATTGAAAAAGTGTTGAAAAGGTGTGAAGATATGAACCTCTCACTCAACCATGAGAAGTGAAACATTATTATGAGTGAAGATATTGTATTCGGTCATCTTCTCTCCTATAGAGGAATTGAAGTAGACCAAAGCAAGGTAAAAATCATCAAAAACGTTCCTACCCCCCAAAGAAAAATATATATAACAAGTTTCTTGGGGCATGCAGGCTATTACAGGAGGTTCATTAAGATTTTTAGAAAACCAACCTCTCCTTTGTTCACCTTTCTATCCAAAGATATTGAATTCTAGTGGAAAATAGAAGGTCAAAAAGCATTTGAATACATTAAATAAAATCTCATTACAGCCCTTGTTTTACAAGGTCCTGGGTGGGAAATTCCTTTCCACCTCCACATTGATGCATCAGATAAGGAAATAGGGGATTTTTTTGGACATCAGGAAGACAAATTCCCATTTCCAATTTATTTTATTAGCAATAATGTGTCAGGTGCAAACATTAATTATACAATTACTGAGAGATAATTTCTTGCAGTAATGTATGCCATAAATAAATTTAGGCACTATGTCATTGGGTATCCAGTATTTGTGCACACAGACCATGATTCCATTAGATATTTAATGAAAAAATATGATATGAATGGTAGAATAATTATATGAATTTTACCACTAAAATAATTTGATCTCACAATACTAGATAAACCTAGTAAGAAAAATGTCGTTGCAGGTTTTCTATCAAGATTAACTAACACTATAGATAATGAGGTAGTGGATGACAATTTTCCCAATGAACACCTTTTTTAAATTCTAGAAGAGACCCTATGGTTTTTTGATATATCCAACTATCTAGCAAAAGGAAAGTTTCCTCAACACTTCTCCTATAGGGAAAGATGCAAAATCATCAAGAAAAGTGTTTCCTACACATGGATCAAGGGATACTTGTTCAAACTTAGACCATATTAGATTTTGAGAAGATGAGTTCCATGACATTCTCCATGCATGTCATGATTAAACATGTGGGGGGTGTTGGTATTATGGTAGTTGCGGGAGATATTTAACTCCACGTGTAAACCTGACGAGAATAGAATATTTCTGGAAGCAAGAAGAAACCCTAATTAGTTGGCTAATAACCCTAGAAGACAAGTCGACTCAAGAGGATAACTTGTATTAGGTTATTAGCCCCCAAGAGAAGAAGTCAGCTAAAGGAAATATTATATACTAAGTAAATAGGCACCCAGAATGAGAAGTCGACCTAGGCAGCTTGTCAGATTTAGTATAAATACAGGAGGCCAGTCTTCATTTTGGCAGGCACTCTCAGAACTGCAGAAGAAACACTTGTGCACACTACAGTTGGCCAATTTGTGCGCAAGTTTGGAGGAGAGATGTCGTTGCAGCTGCTGTAGATAACATATTTCGTTTTTGGCTTGGACTATCTCTTGGTTATGGTTTGAACTCTTTGATCAACTCTTTCTTGGTGTGCTATCCTTGGAGAAAGGTGTGCCACCCTTGCTTTGGCTATCTAGCCTAGGGTTTTCTTCCAGAATGATTCTCTGTCAAGGTTAAGGTGCTCGGGGGTGGATTCAGCCTATTTTTGGGTGACAATAGTGATATTGTCTCTGGTTAAACGAGAAAATCCATCATATTCTAACAGGTTATGGGCCCACACCTCCTTCATTCAGTCTAACCACTGGAAGGGAGCATAACCATAAGGATACTAGGCTCGTTGAAGAACCATCACTAGGGTTTCTAGCAGCAGCAGTTACCAAAGCACTGCCGCTAGGGTTACAAGCAGGTGCAGTTGTATAAAACCTAACCCTCTTGTCGAGGCACCTTAAGTGAATGGATTGACCTAATTTATTGATAGACTAGTGCACCCTAGCCTAGCACATCTCCTGGTACTCTCAGCAAGCAAAAAGTCAAGTTTGAGTTTTTGGTCAAATCTAGGGTTGACCCAGTCAAGGCAACCATGACTTACTCTATGAAGTCAGAAAACAAGTTAGATGGGGATTCTAAATTCAGAGCATGGAAGAAAAGGACCAACCTCATCCTTGCCAATAATAAAATGCTAGATATCGTGAAAGGAAAGATCGTGGAACCAAAGTTTGAAGAAGGAAAAGAGGAGGAACCGTAGAACATTACAGTTATGGAGAAGTTCAAAGATAGTGACATCAATTCCATGAGTATCATAGTGGAATCTATAAAATACCACTTGATACCCTACATTTCCCATCTTGACTCATCTAAGAAGATGTATGATGCCCTAACAAACCTCTTCTCAGTCAGAAACATTGGACAAGTAATGAGTTTGAAGAATGAGCTTCGTGACATGAAGATGAATGATGATGACATCATAAAAACATACTTTGTGAGAATATCTCAGTTGAGAGATCAACTACAAGCCATTGAAGAGATCATTTTAGAGATGCAACTAGTAAATATAGTACTCAATGGTCTTCCCAAGACATGGGATGCATTTTCCACAAGCATGAACACAAGGAACGAGTATCCCACATTTGAAGAACTTTGGACTTGTTGTGCACAATAAGAATCAAGGATTATTGCAAAAGATAAACCTCAAAATAAATATGACGATCAAGCCTTCACAACAAGATTCAAGAATTTCAGGAGCAAAAGGAAGTTTGGTTCAAGGAAGAAGCCAAATCAAGAGAAAGATATGTCAAAAATACAATGCTTCAACTGTCGAAAGTATGGTCACTACAAGAATCATTCTCCCGAGCTGAAGAAAAGGAAGGAGACACACAAAGCATCAGTTTCTAAAGAAAAGGAACCTTCAAAGAAGATTAAGCAGGATGAAACATACTTCTTCTTCTAATACAAGGTAAACTACACTCTTCATAGTTCTTGTACATACCATGTTTTCTGTACATATCTTGCATATCTATTTCTTAGAAGATAATATGTTCAAAGAGAAACTATACTTATGGAAGAAAAACAAGATAAGGATTGATACAAGTCAGAAAATACACATGAAAGGATGAAGTACATCAACAACCCCTGGTAAAAATTCATGTGGAAGTTATTATCATAATCAATCTTGAAGAAACCTAGAAGAAGTAAAGACATAAAGAAGTCATCAATCAAGAGGAAATTGGAAAAAGATTTGTGACACTTTGCAGAAGGCAATAAGGATGCAGACGGAAGTATGGAATCTCCTAGATGGAAGGAGCCAATTATATTATCAAAAGAAGAACATGCATTCATGCATGAAGCAAGGATTAGGAGGGAGATAATCCTAAATTACATGATCCATTGAAGATGATGAAGTATCTATCCATGGTAGCAACCATGAAAAGTAGCACATGTTCAATTTGATTTCATAAAAGAAGCCTTAAAGTAATCCCTGGTTGTCCATCCACATCCATGATCCTATGATGAAAGAAAGAAGTTGGAATCTTTAGAGCATGAAATCTATAGAAAACTCTATGAACTCAAGAGCTAAAGAGAAAAATGAGGAAGAACATGAAGATTCCAAGAGAGAAAGAAAAGACAGAATAACTAGTCAGTGTATCAAGAATCACAAGACTACCAACCTGATATGAACTCACTAAAAGCAATCAAGCAAAGGAACTGGAAGTTGTGATGAAGAATAGTGTATGGAAGACTTATGAATGAAAGCATTGTAAGATCCAGAACTAGAGGTTCTCCTAGATGGAGGGAGAAGACTATGATGATTTCTTGTAAACCAGACATACCTCTACATGAGCCAGTATATCGTCTGCAATATCCATAGGTTGGAGTTTACATGTAGAGAAACCTCAAAGGATTTGAGGTATACCAGAAAGAGACCCTTGTATGCATATGGAAGAAGATATTGTATGAATTCAAACAACTTGGTGCAGAGCCTTCAATACACAATAGAAGTGTGGTGAAAATATTTCTATAACATAGATATTGTATCAGAATGGTTACTGAGAAATCCACGATGATGGATTTCTAATCCATGACAAACTCTCATAGATATGTTCTAGTTTTATCCCTGCCACGATGTTATGAGCTATCAAGAAACAAAAGATGAATCCAACAATGATATACTACATTGATCAAAGCTATATGAAGCCTTCAGAGAAAACTAGTGTTCTAGAAAGACTGAAGTACATTGAGATCAAGCATTACACTCTCCATGATGAAGTCCAGAAAAGAGAAAGTGGTTCTCCAATATATATATCCACAAATGAGCAGATAAGAAGATGAAAAAGTTTGTGTACTCAAGCTGGAGCTCGTGGAGACTACTTCCTTATTGAAAAAGGAAGAGATGACTCCCAGGTTGGGAGGGAGAATTGATGTGTTATATATTTATGGACAATCATTTTTCAAGTTCAAAAAAAGGTCCAGGATGAGCAGTGCCTTTCCAATTCATAAAGTGGTTTGAGATTTTTGACGGATAGTCATTTTCCAGTTCATAAAATGGTCCAGATCGAATGGTCATTTTCGTAATGAAAATGGTTCGATGGATTGTTGATGTGCCATAGAAAACAATTCCCCTTGTGGTTACCATAGGTAATGGTCTAGGACAATCTCTCTTCTTGACGATCACTCTTAGTAGTGGTCAAGAAGACTTGTCTTCCTCGCCAGACAATCATTCTTTCGAAGCTCACAGTTGTGAGCAGTTTCGAATAATGGTCTGTTTTGAAGGCTAGCACAGGACATTCATTCCCTAGGGAAGATTCATTCTCTCGAGGCTACACTTTGTTTAGTGCTGGAGGAATGGCCCAGATAGGTGAATGGTCTGGGTTCAACAATCAGGGATAGGCGTTCCCTAGGGAAGATTCATTTTCTCCAGTTTGCACTTTGTTTAGTGCTGGAGGAATGGCTCGGATAGGGAATGGTCTAGGCTAAAAAATTGGGACAATTATTCTTCCTTGCTTGAGAAGAATAGTCCATATAGCTCATCATTGATTTTTTACCTTCGGAGGGTAGATGCTCTTCTAGATCTCACAGATGTGAGTGGAAGAATGGCCCAGATGACTCAATTTATATCATAATAATGTTTTCTGTGCAGGTTGATATCAGATGATATGATTGTTATGGAGACTGTATGTCTTCGGACAATAGATGTATACTACTACGGTGGATGTGTTCCACTGATTATGACTATATGTCACCAATCAAGTATCTGTGTGCTACTTGGTGTGGTAGTGTACCACTGGATAATAGTTGTGTACTACTATGGATAGACACAGTCGTGTTTTATTGAATGACATTGTTCTGATTGGCTTGAAGACTATCAATAGTGTTGGAAAATGTTTAATCAGATAGATGGATGATCAATGGGAAGAGATTTCCTAGAGGGAAAATGGTCCAGGGCATTTATTCTTCTAGGACATATGTCCATATTAGAAGAATGGTTCTTATGTCACTTTGTGGAGTGAGTGACTTATTCAACATCATGTTTGATTACTCAGATGGAGTATGGTTTTGAGAGATAATGCAGTTGATGACACTAATAGTGATGATGGTGCTCATGATCTAGTCATGAGATAGTCTATACGACTATGTTGATGCTATTGGGTGAATGGTATGTTTGTGCTCAAGAATATTACCTTCAATACCTCCCTATCTAGGAGGGAGTGTTGATATTATGGTAGATGTGGGAGGTATTTACCTCCATGTGTAAACCTGTTGAGAATGGAATATTCTGGGAAGCAAGAAGAACCTAATTAGTTGGCTAATAACCCTAGAAGACAAGTCGACTCAAGAGGATAACTTGTATTAGGTTATTAGCCTCCAAGAGAAGAAGTCGGCTAAAGGAAATATTATTTACTAAGTGAATAGGCACCCATAATGAGAAGTCGGCCCAGACAGTTTGTCTGATTTAGTATAAATATAGGAGGCCAATCTTCATTCTGGCAGACATTCTCAGAACTGCAGAAGCAACACTTGTGTGTGCTGCAGTTGACCAGTTTGTGCGCAAGTTTGGAGGAGAGCTGCCATTGCAGCTGCTGCAGCTAGAAGATTTTGGTTTTGGCTCGGACTATCTCTTGGTTATGGTTTGGACTCTCTGATCAACTCTTGCTTGGTTCGATATCCTTGGAGAAAGGTGTGCCACCTTTTGTTTGGTTATCTAGCCTAGGGTTTGCTTCCAGAATGATTCTCTGTCAAGGTTAAGGTGCTCGGGGGTGGCTTCAGCCTATGGTTGGGTGACAATAGTGATATTGTCTATGGTTAAATGAGCACATCCATCATATTCTAACAGGGGGCACTATGCAACATAAATGAAAACTTACAAGATCTTGCAAGATGGCTACTATTGGTGTACTATGAACAAATATGCTTACCAATATATCTCTCATTGTGATGAATGTCAAAGAATGGGAAAGCATACCAAGATAGATGATATACCTTTGTAGCCTCAATTTTCATTTGAACCCTTTGAAAAATGGGGCATTGACTTTGTGGGTCCCATTGACCCACCTTCAGATCAAAAGAGAGACATCTTGGTGTGCATTCATTACTTAACAAAGTGGGATGAAGTAAAGGAAATGGAAGTTGCAACATAGGACAAGGTAGCTCACTTTCTATAGGATAATATCTTCTCTATATTTTGAGTCCCAAGAGAAATAAATACATTTCAAGGACCACAATTCACATCCAATCTCATAAAGCACATCGTGCAACAACACAACACACACTATAGAAAATTTGCTCCGTATCATCCCCCCCAAAATGGGCAAGTATAAGTAACTTACAGATAGCTAGAGACAATTATTACCAAGACAATCAACATGCATAAGAAATATTGGGAAAAAAAGTTGATTGAAGATATATGGGTATATAATACCACTTGGAAGACCACCACAGGGCTCACACCCTATGATCTAGTCTATGGAAAGAAAGAAATACTTCCCATTTAATTTGAAATTTCCACATTTTTTTTTTAAATTAAAAAAGGTTGATTCCTGCTATATTATATTAACAAAAAAGAGATACAGTGGTACTAAGACTGCCAAGTGTGCCACCATTTTACCGGAAACCAGCACAACTTGGAGCCCATATGTCTCTTCTAGAAAAAGGTTGTTACGCCATCTGTCTTGCCCGAGGGAAACTAGGACGGATGGCCATGCATAATCTTGAAACTGTTTGAGGTGATACAGAGAGCTTTTGGAAGCCCGAACATAACTCTGAACATTAAAAAATATAGAAAAAATAGGCCTCATCATGGCTGTATGCATAAGAGAGAACCATACAAAAAAGTAACTAGACCAAATACCCGATGACCCTGTCGTCCTCGTCCTCCTGCCTCACTCCTCTAGCCTGCATTACGAACATCTAGGTGCATGTTGGGCATACAACCCATACGCATCGAAAAACATGTCCATACACTGTCTCATTAGGAGGACCCTATGTGCCTGGTCTGCCATCTGTTCCCTTAATTCAAACACTAATTCCAAGTGCGTCGGGTGGAGGAAGGGTGGTGGGACACCCATCTGTGCATGCATGGATTTGGTGGAAGGTGGCTCTGGGGTATCATCATCCTCTGCTGGAGTGACCTTCGTCCCCATTTTCGGGGCTTCCTATAGAGAGGCATCTCCTTCTCCCTAGCCTTTGACTCCTGTGTCTTCCTAGTGCTCACCCTCTGTAATGGCTCCCTATTGTACCAAATTCTCATAAGGTACTTCCTTGACGTAACAAATGGGGAATTCCTCACCATTCCCACCTGTGCCTTCCTGGTGCTCACCTTCCATAATGGCCCCCTGCGACACCAATTCCTCATAAGGTACTTCTTCTACATAGCCAATGGGGAATTCCTCACAGAGCCCACCCCCAAAGCTGCGCCTTTCTTTAATTTCAAGGGCAGTCAGAGTGTTTTCTTCCATAAAAGTTATGAGTGTCTGAGCTTGCTCCTCCGTTGAAAAATCCTCTGCGTGAAGCCTGGGGGGGATGCTATCCTCCTTTTCTCTTTGATGCAGAATGGTGCGAGCCAATGAAAGAGCCTGTTCCATTTGTTGTCTCCTCTGTTGTTGAGCGGCGTGGTTGTACCAAGTCAAACCACGACGAGGTTTGCCTCTCTCCCTAGGCATCTTAGTGAAGGAGAGGATATTGAAATTGCCTAGAGTGGAGAGAAGAATGCACCAGAGCTCGCAAATGGTGGAAATGTGTAGAGCATGGATGAGCTGAGTGTGAACATGCCTCATTGCCTTCAAAATCTTGGGGAATGACAGGACATGGCTCCCCATTAAATTTTTCATAGTTAATGTTTGCAAGGCCAACTCTTTCCCGCAAGGGAGAGGTCGCTTATTCGGAGGTCGATAGTACTGGCTAGCTCCCATCGTTAATGGTGAATAGATGGGGAGCGACCTACCTCATTTAAGGTGAGGCAAGACACTTCGCCAGGTGTTATGGATTTGCTTCGTGTCACCCCATCCGGGGAAAAATTTCCACATTAAGGACAACCTCCAACCTCAATTTATATATTTAATTATCTCAAAAGGAGATATTGCAAAACTTGAATGCCTTGGATGAGTACATGAAACAAGCATTGTTCCATATTGAATTTGTTTAGCAACAAATAAAAAAATGTCATGACAAGATCATAAAGCACAAAAGTTTCAAGGAAGGGGATTGGGCACTCCTATATGATTCAAGATCCAAATATTTTAAAGGGAAATTAAGAAAAATATCGATGTACCCCTACAATATTGAGAAATGCTATGGCAATGGCTCATTGAAGATAAGAACCATAGATGAAGAAGGCATCCCCCCTCCTAATAAATGGCTTCAGGCTCAATATCTACAAAAGACCTATGTTCAAGGAAGAGTTTATAACCATTGTAAAAGAAAAATACTTGGATGTGCTTGATAACATCAATTCCCTCAACCCATCCAAATGACCAAGGATTATTGAAAAAAAAGAGAAAAAGTAAATAAAGAAATAAAATACGGAGGTGAAAACCTCCATGAGACACCTCAGATAGATCTATGGTTGAAAAACTCCATGGATGCATCCCTATGTCTAAATAAAAATAATTCATCATGAGAACCTTAACATGCTTGATGAGGCAAGATAATGGTGAAAACCAGAAATGACACCATTACCTTGAAGAAAAGAAAAAAGGTAAAAAGATAGAGTAGTAGTAGTAGTAGTAATAATAAATAAATATTTGCATCAAATGTTATAGGTATCCAACAATAGTAATGAAACAACAACCAAATCACTACAGGTACCTATACAAGATAAATAAGACCAACATCGAGAAACAATAGCAAGCAAATAAAACACATCTAAAAAATTCAAAGGACATCAATATTTTCTGGAATCCACTTCTATCAACATCAAGAAACTCAATGTAAGATACAACGAGTGATAACATATAGCTCCAAGAACTATATTTAAAAAGCAACATTACAACTTTTCCTAGAAAGTTAGAAAAATGAAACAAAATATGGATAACAACACTTCAGTACAAAGGACCATACATATTTTCAAGTTTACAAGAATGATCTCTTGAAGGCTAGCCTAAATTTCTGAACAACATTCAACAATTATGGGAAACATACAAAATTTATGGGAAAAACAAAAGAATTTGTTCTGATTTTTTAGCTTTAGCAAGATAATTCTCCATAATGCCTCAGTTACACTATTGATCCAAATTTTTTAGAATCAAAATTATCTTCCACAATCTCAAGAACAAATATCTACCACAACAACAAGAAGAAGGAAAATACAAGGATCAGGACAAAGCACAAAAGAATTTATGCAATCTACATGTTTTATATTAAAGTGAAAATCTCATATTTTTATCATTGAAAAATGGCTCAAGGTATGAAATGAAAACTACATTTTCAAACATATCATTCTCATTTCATACCATCCTCATAACACTCAATTCATTTCATTTCCACAACATCCATATCAATCATATCTCCATACCAACTCGAAAATTTATTTCCATATATAACCTAACATCTACAACATCCATCCATACCAAAGATTCCAACTTTTTTGAACCTCATTCCATATATTCCATATCTCATTACACCATGAACCTTTCCTACTCAAATAAAAACCTTACCCTAAAAATCTACAGCAGAGTCCATAGAATGCTACAATATCATTGTAAAACACAACCACCAACAAGCATATCTACGAGAAGCTACATGAATATCACAACTTCTCACAGTTTTAAATATTCCAACATGCAAGTGATGAAATAGGTCTACAACATCAAATTCAACATGCCATAGAAGATCTAAATAAAAATAAGCAAGAAAAAAAACCTTTCCGTGGGCCTTAAAAATAAGCAAGGGAAACACTTCAACGAGGTGGGCCTTGATTCTGCATGGGGGAGGGTGTTACTTCAGTTGTTAAGACAAGTCAAAGGGAAGAAATTAAATTGTTGAGAAAAGTAAAAAAGAGCTAAAGTTGGAAGCATGTGATAACAATGGTCCACAAAAATAAAAAAAAGAGGGTCATTGGGGAACATGAGTGAAAAAGGTGGTAATCATGAGGATGTCACATTTTTATCTTTGTCTATTTTGAACTAAGTGTTAAAAGAGAACCAACCCAATCAAACAATGTATCATTACATAATATCCCATGCATGAGAAACACTCAACCATCTCATACAACCTCATTAACAATTCTCAAAATCACAGAGTGACTAAGAGAGAGAGAAGGGTCGACCTTTCAACCTTAGAGAAAATGGGTTTCTAGCAATTTGAGTCTCAACCTCTGAACAAGAGTTATCACCAGTATCTACAGAACATATTAGTAACCAAGTAACTAAAAAACCTGAGGTCTATATTTGAGATTGACAATTTTTTTATTCTGCTATAGGATTGTAAATTCTAGGAAGCTCCCAACTCTACTCTATGCTTAGAATTTCAAAAAGAAAAATCATGAGACTATATCCTATACTGTTGAATTATATAGGATACCATTATGGTGAAAGATTCCATTCCTAATTCCTACCTCACCATTTTTTCTCTAGGATTGTTCTCTCCAAACCTTCTCCTTCTAATAATCCAAGCAACCCTATGATAGTGAATTTTTAGGATTAGGGTATGTTTCCTTTTTTTTTTTTTTTCAAATTTCTCAAACCCTCTAACCCCAAATAAAAAATTGAATCGTTCCTTAGCTATGTCTAAAAATTTTCTCCACCGATAGGATTTGAGTGGTCTTGATTTTCTCAAATTGGCAGGGAAAAAGTAATGAAGGTATCCATCACCAAAATGGCCCAATTGGCAGAGGATATGTTAAGTTTCATCCATCCAACCAATTTTTATGGCTTTTTCCTAAAAGAGAAGTGCTACAAACTTCAAATGGAGAACCTAGAACAACATGTTGCATTTAAAATAGAGACCCTAAAGTAATTTGTGGATATTTGTCAATATGTTGATGAAGAAATAAGGGATGGATTGTGTGAATTATATATACACTACCTTTCCCTCCCACATCCCTACAAATGGAACCCAAACCCATATGTAGGATATGTTCAACTCATGACACTATCATCTTGGCTACATCATGTGGAATTAAGAGCAGATAAATTGAAGAAGTATAGAGAAGATTTACATAGCCCTCTCTTGGTCAAGGTTGAAGCACCCAAACTAGAGGAAATAATAAACATCCATGAGGCTCTCATATCAGATGAGGATGTGGCTCCCATATTAGAGGAAAAATAGAGGAAATGCATTTCTCATTTTGGAGATATTGTAAGTCTCTTAAGAGAGGATGAAACTCAAGCTTGGCAAATAAGGTGGCATTCACTTCCACATGGTATTCAAATAAAATAACCCCATTCTACTAGAAATATATAAGATGCTTTGTTTAGGGGATGAATTTAAAAGGAATCTCTAAGAAGATTAAAATTGAAGTGGATTGGGTTGAGGTTCAACCCACCCCTTCTCTTGCAACCTTCACCACTAGCATATTTGGATAGGGATAAAGAGAAGGAATCCTAGACAAAATTTGAAAATATTGTTGGTTATTATGTACATGGGGCCATCACTATATATGTACCATAGGACACCAGGTCAAAATATAAGGAACAATAGCAACATCACAAGTGTTAGACACAATAACATATTTTTCAATTGTTTTGTTGCAAAAGGTTGTGCAAGAGATTAAATTGGGGGGTTGATTATAGGCCTCCACATTATATATCATGAGGTCCATCTTTGACATATGTTGACCTTATATTATACTTTATAAACCCATTGTTTTGACCTCGATGAATATAAAATATAGTTTTATGCAATTAAATTATGAATGAGCTGATTTGGTTGATTAAGTGTGTTGCATATGATTATATGTGTTGGATTTCATGATGATGAGAATATTTTGATGACTAAATCTTAAGCAGGTTGAATCACCAAGGGAGTTCTACTTTAGATTTCCTTGATGAATTAGTGAGATATTGTCCCCTCACCCTCTTCCATAGGCCAATAAGTCTCTAAATCACCCTATCCAACTCACTCACACAAACTACTAATCTTGGAGATGTGATCTATCAAGGGATTTGGTTCCTATAACTAGGGGCCCTAATTTTATGGATCTTGAGAATGCAACCCTTCAATCAAGGAGTAATTAAAGGGATAAACTAATGTAATATTTTAGTATAAGAAGATCCTAGGGGATACGTTGGGCTAGTTATTCAATTCTTGAAATCATTCATAAGCAATTGTGTTGATCACTTAGAGATATTAAACTCCTTCAAGTTTAATTCTACTTTAAGATGATATGTTAATGGAAGAGTTCCATTCTCAAGCTTGTTGTTATTAGTTGCTTCTAGGTTCCTTATGGGGACCTTGAGTAGGGACCACCCATGGTTTCTCTAGGAACCTCTTGTACTTTGCTTCATTTTACTTTCAACACTTTTATTTCCTTTTGTTCATGAAATAAGATTGTGCATGATTAGTTTATCTGTGGATTGTTTCGTGTAGTAGCAATATTAATTCCACAATAGCGTTTTAGGATGTAGTTTCTTCAATTAATGTTGTATTTACTTCCTCATTACTCTTATTTGATAGATTACACTTGTAGCATATGTTTAGTGTAGCATTTTATCATTCCTATAGAAAAAATTGCATTATTATAGAATTTCCTATAGCTACTCACTGTGCTTGTAAAAATGTTGTGTCTCCTGCAAAAATAGTTCCAAGAATTTTTTTATTTTTTTGTAACATCTTGTCATTATCAGAAAGAAGATGTTGGACCATGAATCACTTCAGTTGCACCTCAGAAGGGACTAGTTTTTCTTTTCCATGCTTCATTTCAACTTATGCATTAGAATAAATTACCATATGATTTGCTTTGTATTTATTCAAGTTAATTTAGGAACTTACAACTTTATTTCTCAGCAAAATCACTTCTTGGTTTCAGATGTAGCAACCTATATTGGCTCACTTGGATTTGCAACCTAACATTATGCCTCTTGTAGAACTTGTACCCTATCTTTCCATTCATAGGACAAGTGGGGATTGGTCATTGGGCTACTTGATCTTTTGAATTATGCTTTGCAAATATTCCTTTCAATTAGCCTACAACTTTTCTTACAGCTAAATTTAAAATTTAATTTCTATAGTGATAAGTAGTTGTTAGTTTTTTCTCTTTTATTGAAGAACTTAAGTGGTACTTGGATGAACAAATTATTTTCTTGTAGATAGATACATGTGTGTGGTTTGAACATATACTGCACAACACCTCTTAAGTTTGTACGAACCCCCGATTGACATTTAAAGTGTGAACTGAGGAATGAAACATTATTGTTTCCATTATTTGGCCCATAAAAAACCATCCTTTATTCCTTGTCCTCATCCCACAAATCCCTCTCCTCCTCCCAAGATACACAAATTAACCCATGCGAAAATGGAAGAATGTCAACTTAAAGGCCTTTGCTACAATTGTGATGAAAAATATTTTCCTGAGCATGAATGTAAGGAGAAGAAACTTTTTATATCCATTTTAGAGGACATTTCAGAAGATGATCGTGATTCTCTTCCTAGGTAACCTTTTCCTTAGATAGATGATGTCCTTCCTCCCTTTGATCAACTAGATGTGGAACCCCAAATCTCCCTACATGCCTTGATTGGTATTTCATCTCACCAAACCCTTAAATTAAATATATATGCCAAGAACTGTAAATTTATTATCCTAATTGATAGTGGTAGCACCCATAACTTTATTCACTGATGAGTCATCGAGAAGACACATAGCTACATCCATGCAGTGAAAAAATTTCATATCATGATTGCTAATGGAGGTTCCATGAAATGTGGGGGTTGTTGTGAAAATGTGTTGCTTCAAACTATTGATTATTCTTTGAAATCCCACATGTTTTCCATTTAAATCGGTGGTTGTGACATTTTTTTGGGTGTTGAATGGTTACACACACTAGGTCCCATCACAATGGATTTAAATTATTTATGCATGAGCTTCTAGTAGGAAAGATATCACTACACTTTCCAAGGAATCACAGTAGGTTCCCTTGAGATAATCATCTCCCACATTATGTAAAAAATACTTAAAATGGGACATCCTGGCATTATCGCCCAATTCCATTATATTCAAGCCTTTGAGACCCCATCCCAACCCATACACCTTGACATGCAGTTAGCATTATCCAAACACCAATAAGTTTTTTAAATCCCACAAGGACTCCCACCATCCCATGGTGCACATGATAATTTTATTCCCCTCATACCTAGTAGCCTCCCACCCAATGTCCACCCCTATCACCCACGATTTTCTAAAAAAAATGAAATTGAAAATATTTTTCAAGAATTGTTAGTTTTGGGTGTCATCCTCCCTATTACTAGTCCTTATTCCCCCCCTATTGTCATGGTATTTATAAAATGAGGCACTTGAAACATGTGTCCTGATTTTCACGCTCTCAACAGAATCACTTTCAAGGACAATTTTCCCATTCCAATCATTGATGGTATTTTAAATGAACTTAAAGGTGCCCATCTTTTTACAAAAAATGATCTCCATTCAGGTTATCAACAAATTTATATGAAGGATTTGATATTCCTAAAAATTATTTTTGAACTGATGAAGGTCATTATGAGTTCTTGGTGATGCTCTTTGGCATTTGTAATACACCATCCACTTTCTAGGGTCTCATGAATTACCTATTTCAACCCTTTCTATGTCATTTTTTCCTTGTATTTTTTTTATGACATCCTAATTGTTAGCACCAAGAGTTGTTCTTAAACTGATTTAAGAACAATCCTAATACCCATCAAAATATAAATAATTTGAATAAGTTTGGTAGGTGAATAAAGCTCAACTAGATCAAGAGTAAGATATTCACAATCTAATATCAACACTATAATCCCTCAAAAACCACACTCCAACAGAAAAGGCTTGAACAACCTCTAATCAACATGTGAATTTAATGAATAAATATAAATAAGAATAGGAAAATGCACAAGTCACATCAACATAAGGTTAAATTGACATATGCACAACAATATTAATCAAGATCCTCCCAATTAACATATAATGAAGCTTTGAAGAAAAATGTTTTACAAAAATGAATATTGTAAATCATTTTCTGTGCCATCGTGCTCACAAATACCAAAGACAAATTATTCATCAATAGTAGCTCATCAAAACAAGAAGAAAGAAATATAAATATGCCAGTGAGAAAATAAAATTGATCTTCAATTATCCAAAAACCTTTAATCCATTCATACAAAGTCTTTGGGATACAATAGTTTAAAACCACTTTGAACTCACAAATTCCAACCCTTTTTTTTTTTATTATCAAAATTACATCATATATAGGCTCTCCATGCTCACTAGTCCAAGGGGGTCGAATTATATGTAGTTACATTGGATTCCTTCCGTCTAGGAATTAGTTACAAGAATTTACAACAAAAACTGTTTCAATTCCTATTTTTTAGGATCTTGTCTAATGCCATTAATATCTTCTAGAAACCATTAAGCTTCTTGATCTTGGGATGAGACATATGTTCTCCATGCTCTTTTGAAGTATTGTAGGATTTCCTTTACACTGTCACTTCGAAATGGAGGTAAACATTGCTGACTGTGCAGTTCCGCAACGAACTGCTAGATTTCATTGCAAAACCCGTAGATGATGTTTTTGACTTTTCTCCCAAATGGAGAACTGGGTTGGGTGGATTGTTTTTCATAAAATCAATGAAAATGTGATTCTTATCCACACCAAATTTGGGAAAAAACCAGTTCGTCTTTTTGAAGATATGATGAAAAAGCGATTTCACAATGTGCCATAATTTGCTGTGAAATCTCTGTGTATGCCGGTTTCACAACGAATCAAGATTTCGCCGTGAAATCTCTGTAAATGCAGATTTCAAGCATGTCATACATTTTTCACTATTTTTTAATGCTAGCTAGAGGTCCTCTCCCTTCTTTAATTTTCACCATGTTTTTGTTGTTGTCAATGGATTTCCCATAGTCATTCAAGTGTGCAACTATATTCACTTTCATTTTCACTTGATACAAGGGTTTACTTGGGAAATTGGACTTTCAATAGCGATTACAGAGTTTTTGCAACAAATATAGGGTTTCTTCAGTGAGGGAGATTCAAACAATTGATGACCAAGGTACGATTTCAAACTTTTCTTTCATGATGGACTATAATAACCACCTCTGAAAGAAAACATACCACACACTTTTGTGCACTAGATTCATCGTTAGCCATTTGAAAAGAGAATATGACAGTTCTGTAGTTATTTGACAACTGATAAAACTTGACTGTGAAAAGTTATGAACTTTTGTAGCCAATTGGGATTTTATTGGTTATTTTCCACAACGGGTACAAAAGTGGATAATAAGTGTATGAGTGACCCATTACACATAAAAAGATTCCTCCTAACACCTAAGACATGAAAAAGTGACCTCTCTAATTTGTCCCTTTTGATAATGATGACAAAACCATGATGACCATACTAACTTGACCACATAATTAATCCCTCCATATATGACTCGGAAAGATGCTTAAATGAAATTAGATATGACCCAAAAGAACCCATTTTTCATTATTATGAAATGACCCTAATGACCAAGACCTATCATCTAGTTTCCAAAGACTAGCTTCAAAACTAGACAAAGAAAAAATAAAAAATAGTGATTACCTTCAATACATTTCATGTGCTAACACTAATCTACAATCAAACTTGGCACACCCATGTTACCCAAGTGGATAAAGTATTATAACTACTTTCTCATCACCAAATATTTCTCAAAAGGTCCAAATGTTCTTTTGGTGTCTCAAAAGTAGAATATTTGGGCCATATTGTTAGTAACATGGTGTACGAGTGGAACCAAATAAAATTGAGGCAATGAAGGATTAGCTCCATCCTATGACTCTTAAAAGTTTACGAGTTTTACTTGGTATAACTGGGTACTATACAAAGTTCACCCATAATTGTGGAAAAACTGTTGCTCCCCTCACTACCCTACTTAATAAAAAAGAATTTAGTTGTAATTCAACCATATATCAAGCCTTCTAGGATTTGAAGGATGTTATATGTACAAACCTAGTACTTGCTCTACCCAATTTCACTAAGACTTTTATTTTGGAATTTGATACCTAGGGAAAAGGCATAGGCTTAGTTCTCATATTACAATAAGGTAGAATATTGGCCTTTACTAGTAAACAATTGTGTGAGTGACACTTGGGAAAATCCACCTATGAAAAATAAATGTTGGCCATTCTGCATTGTATGGATATTCAGTGTCCCTACTTTCTTGGGAAATGTTTCTATATTTAAATTGATCATCATAGCCTCAAACACTTTTTGGAGCAATGGATTTCATCCCCTAAACAATAAAAATGGGTTACCAAAATGTTAGTATATGATTACGAGATCATTTAGAAGAAAGGAAAGGATAATGCGGTATTTGATGCTCTCTCTAGAAAATATGAAGGGGAAGGGTCCCTATTTTCACTCTCCTTCATTATAGTTGATTGGGTGAATGAATTCCACAATTAATGGTTCATATATCCCAATATTTCCAACCAAATCCAAAAACTTCAACATGATTCTAATGCATCTCCAATTTACACTTGGAACAATGATGAGCTCCGCTATAAAGGGCTTTTGTATTTGATCAAATAGTCCAATTTTAAATCATCCATGCTATATAAACTCCATGCATCACCAATAGTAGGTCATTCTGGTTTTCATAAAACATATCAATAGATCAAACTTTCATTGTTCTGGGAAGGCATGAATAATGCCATCTACACTTTTGTGGTTGAATGTGATATTTACCAATGTCACGGGGGAGAAACAATGAAAAATATAGGTGCACTGCAATATTGACCTATTCAACCTACTGTATGGACATACATTTCCATGGAACTCATTGTGGGGCTACCCAAATCTGGCAATAAATATGTCATCATGGTTTTGGTTGATTGTCTTTCCAAATATGTTCATTTTGGTTCCCTCCAACACCCCTTTAAAGTTTCCATGGTAACTCAAGTGTCCATGGATAACATATTCAAACTACATGGTGTGCTACAATCTATTATCATGGACCATGATCCCACTTTCACTAGCAACTTCTAGAAATATTTTTTGAAGCTCCAGGGCACTCAATTACATCTTAGCACTACCTATCACCCACAAAATGAAATTGTCATCAAGTTTTTGGAATCATATTTGAGGTGATTTACTTCCAAATGACAATTTCAATGGGTTAAGAGGTTACCCCTAGTATAATGGTTGTATAATACAACTTATCACGGTGCCACTCACATGACCCCATTTGAGGTGTTTTATGGCCAAAATCCCCCATCAATATTATCTTACTCATCAGGTGTCTCCAAGGTAGAAGAGGTTGAAAAAACCATTACAGCTCAATACAATATTCTCCTCACTCTCAATATGGTCATGGCTCAGAATTAGATGAAGCAGTAGGCCGATAAACATCACTTTGAACACCATTTTGAAGAAGGGGATCTGGTGTTCCTTCATCTACATCCATATAAGTAAACCTCCCTCAAAGATGACCACCACTAAAATATTGATCCAAAGTAGCATGGCCCCTATAATATCCTCAAGTGTATTGGGCCAATGGATTATAAATTAGAACTTCCAAGCCACTCTAAGATCCATCCAGTCTTTCATGTATCCCACTTAAAGAAAGTGGTTGGATCCAATTGTCATTTTCAAACTAGTTTTCCTAAATTGGATGAAGAAGGTTCCATTTGGCTATAGCCAGAGACCTTCCTTGACAAATGAGAGAATCATCTTCACCAACAAATTATCCAATAATTTTTAATACAATCAAAGGATACACAACCAAAATATGCCACATGGGAGCTTGTATCCATTCTACAACACTTCCCACATTTCCATCCTTGAGGACACGACTTCTTTTTAATGGGAGAGCATGTTAGTTTCCTAACCTCCCTAACCCCCTAAGTATATATATTACTATGTATTTCTATGTATGGATTCTATCACTAGTAAATAAGTCCCATGTAGTAGTGTGAACACAATTATTGTAAGAAGGCTTGCTAGAATGTTCTACCTACTAGAATGTTCCTTCTCTAGAATGTTCTTAGGGGATAGAAAGTACTATATAAATATGTAGAAGCATTGTAAAATATGTCTTGGAAATTATTTGTAATATTATATCTTATTGATTGAAGGTTTCCTCCTTGAAGAGGCAAGTGAACATTGTTTCCATATCAGTAAAGGTATAGTATTCATGTTCATAGTGTCTATTTTTTTGCAATTCTATTTTTTTCAGCAATAGATTTGAGTAATATCTATAATTTAGGCTTTGAATATTTCTATTTGGAACATCACAATCACTTTGGAGTTAACCATATCTCATCGAATTATTCCTTATCCAAAGTGTGCCTATTTTTTACCCTTTTTGTGATGCCGAAAAAACCAAGAGTACGAGTGAAATCAATGGCTTGGATCCATTCCAGATCCAATAAAACATTAGAACTATACACAAGTTCCCATTCACCCCTCATAATTATTATAATATTTCACATCAAAGAGATAATGTTATGGAGTAATAATCACCACAAAAAACTTAAACCCCCATTACTTCATTCCTGCATGATGGGATAATTGTTGTTGTGTGGCTTGAACTTCATAATGAGCAACTATTTCAAGGTGTTAGCTTTTGGGGTTAATCTAAAACCATTTTCACCTTGCTAAGAGATCAATGTGTCTCATAGCCTATTGAAAATGCTTCATGGACATATGTATCATTTATTTTGGGTGGATGTTTGACCTTGGTTAGAGTGTTGGCATGGCACCCTTTCCTAGGAGATTTTTACCGTTATCAAAATAATGACTAACCCATTGAGTGCACACAATGGGGGAGTTGGTTGCTAAATTATGGGAGGTACCTATCTAGGAGGAGTAGCATTAGGAAATTATCCCTTGGAGCTTGGGACCATGTGATATATACCTTGGAGGTTGGATGCTTGATTTGAGGATTCTTGGGTTGAGGAGCATACTTCTTTGAGGCCAATGATGGACCTAGACACATATGTCGAGGAGGAACATTGGAGGTTTCTGATCACATTAACACACATGAGAGTATAATTGGGAACATAAGAGGACATGTGGTGCAAAATTAGAGCAAAATTAGAGGAGGAAATCCCTACATGAGGACACTCACATAGAGGACCACCATGGAAGAGGGAGTGTTGGACTAACATCTTGTTGGAGGAGGGGCATTGAGCCTCAAGAGAATCATTCTTAGAGGATGTTTCTCTTTGGGGGTTGGATAAACCCTATTTTGACACATGTACATCCTTATATTATGGAGTGATCCATATAGGTTTCCTTTTTGGTTACTCGTATGGACTCATGTCCTTATTTTATGTTAGTCTCCATCACTTATTGTATATATAAAGGAGAGATCTCTTGTATTCATTATCATCATTATACTCTATATTTATACTTTCCTTAAATACATTAGGGTTCATGAGAAAACCCTAGGAGAGATACATATTTTAGGAATAAAGACAGTGGGTTTCATGAGGAAACTCTAGGAGAGAGAAGTCTTATAGGGAGCAAGACACTAGGGTTCATGAGGAAGCCCTAGGATCTATACAATAGGGTTCATGAGGAAACCCTAATGAAAGGCAAGGAGAGAGACACATATTGGATGTTCATGGAGATATTTCTCTTGTGTGATGCTATGGTTTTCTCTTGTGATGTTGGGGTTTGTGCCATGCATATGAGCCTTAAGGAATAAAATGACATTGAATATAATGATGGTTATTATGGATGTTGTTGTAGCACCAAGGTTTATACACTAGTAGAAGACATGTAGAGTGGAGCTAATGCATTATATGATTTTGGATCCTTATTTGTGTGGGATGTAAGGCTATGGAAAGATCACAGAGAGATAAGATTTATTATTCTTGATATTAGTGTGATGATTTTCTTGGAATAAGACTTAGTTATTGTATACTTAATGTTTTACAGAGGTGTTGGTGCTTGTGTTGATGCAAGGGTTGAAGACCTAGAGTTTGAGGACTCAAACACTGGGATGGACATGTAGGTTTTTAGGCCAACACTATATTTTTCTTGCCATGTACTTGTGTTATGAAACATAGACAGGGTTTCAAAATCCTAAGGAAGAAAAAAATTCTAGTGTGGAGAGGTTCTTTGATACAAGATTGTTGAAGCAAAGGAGGAATTTTTGGTGTTGATGCTAACTTGTTGTGGATCTCTAGTGGTGGATAGGGTTTTCATGGTTTTCCCTAGCCAGGTTTCTGAGAGCTATAGATTTTACCAATTTTTTGATAAATTTGTGGTATGTACTTGTACTTAATTTATTCCACACACACACACACAGACACACACACACACACACATGTATGTATGTATGTATGTATGTATGTATGTATGTATGCATGTATGCCATAGGGGATGCAATTGTTTAGTGATTAACTTAAAACTTGAAGATAACAAAAAAAACATTCTGTTGTAAAATCTTCTGTAATAAAGTGATTTTATAATACAATATATCCTTGGTAAAGTGTGCCCTAAGGGTTGAAACTTGTTGGAATTTGTTTGATATATTTTCTCTTGAGATACCTAGTGTATTAGGTTGAAGTGAAGTGAAATAATTTTTATTGTTTTTTTTTTTATGTAAATTAATATTTCAAATCATCCTTAAGGTTGAATGTTCATAATGATTAGATCCGGGAAACCTCTACTAAGAGAGGAAAAAATTGATGTTTGCATTAATTGCACTAGATCCAAAACTTCAACACAAAGGAGGGGTGTAAGGAATCAATCCCATCCATTTACCTTAAACCTTCATTCAAACTCACTCTTTGGTTTCCCCAAGCATCAAACTCCTTATTATCCTATCTTAGGACCTAAAAGAAACATTTTTTTGCAAAGGATTGATTCAATGCAATAATCCTTTGAGTGAGACAAGACAATTTGAAGGTTCATAGAGGGGTATGATTAAACAATGATCACATAACTATCAAATTTTCTTGATTGTTGTCACATGAACCACACATTTCTCATTTAGCATGGCTAGACCTTGGAAAAGTATTAGTGTTTCTTCCTTGTTATTTGATGTATTCCCCATACTCCATGCATACTCTACTTATTTTTTTCTATCAATGTCATAGATGATGCCTCCCCTCCACAGTTTCCACCCTTGGATTACCTTTCAACTCACCTTAAACAAATAATATATATTACTTCCTCACTAATGTCCATTGTTAGAATTCATAATCCTCGAATCTAAGAAGCCATTTGTGGGATTGTTTTTGTTCCATTAGATTGAATCATTTGATGCATAAAAACTTGTGCTTGATTGGATTCTCTATTTGGGGTGACGATTTCTTGATGAAATATGGTGTGATTTTTTGCTAGCCCTATTTTTAAAGAAGTATTTTTTCATAGTAAGCCAATATCGTAGAAATTTTTTATTATCTAGAGTGCTAGGGTACGATTCCCACCATGCCAAGACAATCTACCTCTAGTCTCGAGGGATTTAGATCAATTCTCTAAATTATTCAAAGGTGATTTTCCATACCTAGCGAGTGATTTCACAATCCAAAAAAAAAATGCTTGGATGTATCTTCTGCTACAAGGCATAAAGGGCACTCGTATGGGATTTCAATTTTTCAATTTTTTATGTTCTTAGACATAAAAATTTTCACTTGCACCATGATCCAACAAAAAATATAGACCTTTGGAAGGAAATCCTTATTCCATATTCATTTCCATATTGTTGACTGANNNGGGGGGGGGGGGGATCCATAGAAGCTAGTCTAAGGGAATATAATTGTTTGATAGTGTAACATTCCCATAATCCCCATATACTTGAGTACTAGGCATCATTTCCCAATGGGGTTTCTCCATGAATACACAAATATATATTTATCAATTTATATTTGATATTTTTAGGGGAAGAAGATTTTTTTTCCTTGTCCACATTCTAGAGTCCAATTTCTCCCAACTAGATAAATAAAAGAGGGTGTTGTTCCATTGTTTAAAGATCCAATTCTTAATGCTTGATAAAGATGAATTTTGAGAGAGAGGGGGGATCCAAGGATTTTGTGATTTTAATGAATTTCCCATTGAAATGAATCAAGGAGATATGGTCTTGGATAATGAGAGTTACAACATTGCATAAGTACCAAATAGGGGAGTCTCTTATCTCTAGGAGAGGGTCATCCAAAATTTGGAGCCTACCTCTAGTTAGGTACATTTTATGAATGATATCCTTTTACCACTCATCCTTTCTTGTAAACATCGTCCATATAATTTTAACACTTAATGCTAGATTCATCAAAACTAGATCCTCGATTGTTAGTCCACCTAAATCTAGAGGTGTCCTTACAATCGCCCATTTTACGAGATGATTTTTTTTCTATGAATTTTCCTCATTTTCTAAGGAAATATTCTTATTTCCTTTCCAATATTTTTCATAATACATACTAGCATCAAAATATATGAACCTTGAGAGATACAGAGGGTTGGAAAAATGGATTTAATTAGCACAACATTGCAAGATATATTGAGCCATTGTGACCCCCACTTAGCCATTTTTTATTTGATTTGATTTATAATAGTAATCCATTCAACCACCTTTAGGTGTGTTAGGGAAATGGAGATCCACATATATATAAATTTCATCCAATGACTTGCTACATAAAATTTCATGTCCTAGGAATTTGTTTCTATGTTTGAGGGGTAGCATGCCATCCATAAGTGTTACTTTTGAATTTGTTTATATTCCCCCTAGATGAATCGATATATGTGTATAAAACTTTCCTGAACTTACTAGCATACACCAAGTACATGCCTCTTAGTAAGAGAGTTCCATCAATAAATCGTGAATGATTTATCACCTTGACTCATCTAAATTTTTTTATTCCCATCGAATTTCTAGTATTTCTCTCTTGCTCAATATTCCTACCTAGGTTATCCACTATTAGGATATATAAAAAAGGCTAAAGAATGAATCCTTGCCTTAGGATATCCCTAATTTGGAAGAATGGGCATGAACTTCCATTCACCAAGGAAAATATCTAGGGTTGGCCAATGCAGCCTCTGATCCAACTAATGAATTTGGGTTTAAATCCAAATTTTTGAAGAAATTTAAAGTGGAAAGTTATCTTGACTCTATCAAAGGCATTGGCCAGATCGATTTGTATAAGAATTCCTTTCTGATTTTTGGATCGACTGGAGTGAATGTCCTTTGGATGAATATTATATTATCTATTATTTTCTTATGCTTTACAAATCCCCCTTGGTTCTTTGATATAAGAATGCGTAATAAATGAATTAACCTATTTTCCAAGATTTTTGTAATAATTTTATAAGAGGCATTACAAAGAGAAATAAACATGAAACTTGCAAAATAAGAAGGATTGTTCTCTTTGGGAATTAATGCTAGGAAGGATGAATTTATCCTTCCCCCTAATTTTGTTTCCATTTGGTTCCATTTAGATTTTGATAGAGATAATGCTTGATTATAGTCTATCAATCCCTATAAAAGAAAATGGTGAACCCATTTTTCCCTCGTTCCTTGTATAGATCTAAGCCCCAAATGGATTGAACAATTTCCTCCTCCTCTATCCTTCAAGTTAAGGCCTAATTGTGTTTAGTTGTAATCAAACATGGAATGAACTAAATCATGTCCCATGTGGTTCCTTTGGAGGCCAGATCTTCTACAATGTATAAAATTTTATAATGCTCATGTGCTACATTTTAGAGAACTCTAAACTTGGTGAGCCATTTTTCATTCTCAATGGTTATTCCTTAGACATGATTTCTAAGTTGTGAGATGTGGGCTTCTTTGTGAAAAAATGCTGTGTTTTTTTCACCTTATTTTAGCCACGAGATTCTTGAATTTAACCTCCAATGTTATTCTTCCTTCATGAATGATTGATGGAGTTTCACAAATAGCTCTGTTTCCTCTCTTTGGAGTAAAGGAGATATCTCTTAGGTTTTCATTGTTGATTATAGGTTTCCCAATTGATGTTGCAATTCCTCTCTCTCTCTTTTGAAGAAGAGACAAAGTTATTGTTGGACAAATCCTTTAGCTTCTACTTGGTTGCTCTAAGTTTTTATTCACAAACATATGATGGGGACTCTTGAATTTGGAGATTCCATGCATATTGAAACACTTCCATGGTTTGTATGTCATGGAGACAAATCATTAAATTTAAAAGGTATCAACCCATCATTTTCATCTGCCTAAATATTGAGAAGGATAGGCTTATGGTTAGAAGCTAGACATGGAAAGATGGATGCAGAGATGTAAGGATTTGATAGGAGAAAGGGGATTTGGAGGCGAAATTGGTCCAATATCTCAACAAAGTTACTAGAATCAACATGTCTATTAGTATACTTATATTTCAGTTTTTTCAGTTTAGGTTCTTATAGATTCCCATCCACAATTGGATCACCCATTGTTTCCTTGATATGTTCTCTAGTAAAGGATCCTCCACATTTATATCCTTAAGAGATAACCGTATTAATATCTCCAACTGATATCCTCTTAGAGTTTGTAAGTGAATATTCAAAGAACCTCTAAGTGTCAAACATTCCTATTTTTTTTCTATAGAGAATCAAAGAATAAATATTGTATAGATGAATCCACTAACCTGTAGATTTGAGAGTTGAGACTGTGTACACCCAATATTGAGAAACATAAGGTTCGATGGAGTTAACCATTGATTGGTCCCATAGGGTGTATATGTCATTTAGTTCCCCTCTTACACTTGCAACTATTCCATTGCTACACTTCCAAAACTTTTTTGTTATTTCCAATATAGTAGCTTCTTCAACTTTTGTTTCCTGGAGGAGAATTATATCTAGGAATTCTAAGTGAACCAAGTCTCTTATGGTTTATTTATTTGATTCATTATCCACTCCCCTACAATTTCAATACAGCACTTTCATTTTTTACTTATTGAAGTTTTAGAACCACAATTTCCAAAGGTAGTCTTTAACGTGGATTGGGACCTAATTTTATTTACTCTATTGGATTTTTCTTCGTTTCTTTCCTTGTTTTTTTAGGATATTTTTTGTTGGATTACTGAGAGTGGGGGTGAATCAGTAAAAGAGATTTTTAATCCTTTTTAACCATAGTATATAAGTGGTGTTTATCTTTATGATCAATTTACCATTATCATTCAACAAGTGTAGAATAAATGAACCATGAAAAAAATCAATAATACACATACACAATACACCAATATTTTTACGTGGAAACCCAATGAGGAAGAAAAATGTATATTTTAACCTTGTACAATATTTACTGCAAACATATTTTCAGTAAAAGAACATAAAAGATACAATGAGAAATACACACATTACATAGAAATTTTTCCCCTCGAAACCCAAACCAGGAAAAACAACATATTCTATATTCATTCACCCCATACATTTTTTACAATAAAATATATATATAGGAGCCAATGGAATCCAAAACCCTAACCCAATGACTTGGATTAGTCAACAACCTTAATTCCTTAACCAAAAATATAAAACCATCGAAAAAAACCATGTGCCGAAAAACCACCCAAAAATGGACACGGAAATCAAGGCAAAAAAAGGGACATGTTTCCAGAGGAAAAAAAAAATTCTCAGGGGTGTTTCCCCCAAATCCCCACATTCCCGACGCAACATAGCTAACACTAGAGTTAGTCGTGCAAAGAATATAACACATACCCAACAAAAACCACATTTTTTTTCTTATATGTCTTTAAGAATTACATTCATTGGAAGCACAGAATTCCTTTGTTATCCATATGAAAATGAAAGGAATCTCTGATCCAGTTGGATATTGGTGGCCACCCACCTTTTCCAACTGGCTCAAAACAGGTTTCTGGCAATTTTGGTAATTTACTATTTTTAGCAGTTTTTCACTTCTGGAGCCGTTTTGAGGCCCTAAACGATGTTGTTTTTGGAAAATGGGTTTCAATAATGATCTTCCTTCAATATTTTCCCTAAAATGAATCTCCTCGCTGATACCTTTACAACGGGTTATCATACGCCTAAAACGAACATTGTATGCAAAAGTTACGACCCTGGGAAGTTGATGTACTAACTTACCCAAACGGGGCCCACATGACTTTTGGCGCTTCATCTCCTAGGGTTAGGTTTTTGGATGTCTAGGGTTTTTGGAATTCATGTTTATGGTAAAAATGCCTTCAAAGCCTCATTGTAATCATATTCTTGTGAATGAGCGCAACCGTCACATCTCTTCTCAGAGATAAGCTGCCACCATTCCAACAAGCTTGTTTTCGCTGCATTTTACAGTTTCAACTTATTTCCTTATTGAATAGAAAACCAATTTTATTGTATCTCTATTATTTTGTGTTAAGAACCTATTAATAATCTATATTCATTTCGTTCTTCTCATAAAATCCAGATCATTGGTATCAGAGAGGTCTTCTCCTTGTTATCTTAATGCATATCCCCAACGAGGTCGGAGTACAAAGAGTTGGGTCTCGAGCTTGTTTCTCTTGAGGAAAAAATCTCTCACACGCCCAAGTGACCTCTCATGGCAGGAGAAAATAAAGATGACGGGACATGAGATCCTTTCAAATTGTTGATTGAGGAAGCCCTCACGTAACAAAGGAATGAGATGATGGATAGTTTCACACAAATCCTTCACCAGCTACCAACATACGACACATCTTCTTCAAGTGGAGGTGCTGCCCCCTTCAAGGTACAAATAAACTTCAATATTCCTATATTTGAAGGTTAGATAGATGCAGATGCTGTAGAAAAGTGGTTGAATCTACTAGAAGGGTATTTTTCTGTCCAAAACTTTTTGAATAGAGAAAATATTACTTTTGCGCTCCTCAAAGTGGTTCCCCATGTCAAATATTGGTGGGAAACTTTCTGTGAGCAAAAGGAAACAGAGGAACCCTCAGTATTTATAGTCACAGCCACCTAGGAATCCTTTAGGGATGCTATTATGGAACAATACTACCCTTTCGGAATTTATGACGACTTGTATACCAAATGGACCACACTATGATAAGAAAGAGACCAAGGAGTGCAAGATTTCACAAATATATTCCATACCTTGCGCACCAAGATGGGTATCAAAGATTCAGAGTGACATCTGGTGCTCAAGTATCGCGGTACTCTGCATAGATACATCTAGACCGAAATGGAATTTCTAGACATCTCATCCTTGGGCACGGCCTACTGACATGAGCAGAAGCTCAAACAAAAGGTGTGGCAATTTGGGCCTGGCAACCCCTCACAAAAAAAGCCAGGAAAGGGCAGCCCTAACCCACAGAACAAAGGACATATTAAATATGGACAGTATTAGGACAACCAGTCCAAGACGAAAGAAAAGAAGGACACTAAAAAGACAAATAAATATACCGGGAAGTGGTGCGACGTCCTTAAAAACCCTTGGCATAACATTGCTGACTACTGCTCAAAGAAGTCGTTGGTGGTCGAAGTGAAAGCCTCTGAATCAGATGCAGGTTCTGACTCTGAGCTAGAACCAAAAAAGGGAAGATGGATCATTGACACGGAACCCGGTGCCACCGTTGCTACCACCAAGCTCCAACTGGTGAACCAGACTAGACATAAGAAGGAGAGTGCCTCTTCCATTCAAAGATGTGGGTAAAAGGCACCCCGCTGCACTTCAATGTTGATAGGGGTAGCCAGAAGAACCTAATCTCAGTAGAGGTCATCAAGTGGTTGGACCTACCGACAAGGCCACACCCACAACCCTACACCATTGGATGGCTCTGCCAAGGAAGTGATCTCCGCGTCAGCCAACAGTGTTGACTATCATACGACATCAAGCCTGTCAAAGACGAGGTATTGTGTGATGTTGCTCCTGTCGATGTTTGTGATGTTCTTTTGGGCCAACCTTATTTATGGAAACGTCATGCTGTATATGAGTCTATGCCTCATAGTGTTATTATTACTTTGAACAGGAAATTGTACAGGATACTCAAGGCAGTCCCACCTAGTGTTATTTCCATGATCTCTGTTAAGCAATGTAGGAAGGTCATCTCTCAGATGGGGAATTTTGTCTTCTTTGTGATTCTCTCTCAGAATAAGCGAAAGATCACAACCACATCTAGGGTCTCTATGACTGACCTCTCCACACAACATAAGCAAGTAGATAAGGTCATGGAAGAATACTCAGATATCTTCCCCTCACCTATCGGGGTACCTCTGGACTACCAGGTCAAGCACCCCATCGATCTAACCCCCGACACACTTCTGCCCAATGGAATAGTCTATCATTTCTCTCTATTAGAGAATGAGGAGATCAAGCAATAGGTCCAAGAACTGCTCCACAAGGGGCACATCCATCCCAACTCATCACCTTACGGGAGCCCAATCGTGCTGGTATAGAAGAAAGATGGAACCTGGAAACTCTGCATTGATTACCGGGCTCTGAATAAAATCACAGTCAGAAGACGATACCCAATTCCCTGAATCGACGACCTCCTTGATCAACTCACAAGGGCCAAATACTTCAGTAATATTGATCTGAAGTCTAGCTACCACCAGGTCCCAATAGAACAGACTGTATGGAAGATCGCCTTCAAGTCAAAGGAAGGCCTTTTTGAATGGTTGGTCATGCCCTTTGGTTTGACAAATTCCCCAACCACTTTCATGAGGATGATGGATGATATACTGCGACCATTCACCAAAAATTTTGTAGTGGTGTATCTGGATGGCATTCTCATTTACAACAAGACTTTGGCTGAACACTTGTAGCATATTCAATAGGTTTTGCACACCCTGCGACAACACAAGCTATACACCAACTTGGAAAAGTTCTCATTCGACATGGACAGGGTCCATTACCTAAGCTACATCATTGATCAACATGGCATACATGTGGATCCAGCCAAGATCCAAGTCATCCGTGACTGGCCAGCCCCAACCACACTCACTGAGCTTCAGAGCTTCTTGGGCCCTTAGAAAAATAACCAGTGGTGGTGGTAAGGAGAAATTTGTGTGGGGCCAGTCCCAACAACAAGTGTTCGATGATTTGAAGTAGCGCCTTTTCTCAGCCCCAGTACTTTCACTACCAGACCTGCAACAACCCTTTGAGATCAAGACAGATGCTTCAGACTATGCTGTGGGCGTCGTTCTCACTCAGTATGACCACCTCGTGGCCTATCATAGTGAGACACTATCAAATGCTATCTGTAAGTACCCTACTTATGACAAAGAAATGTACTCCATTATGCAAGCCTGCTGCCAGTGGAGACATTACATTCTTGGGAAGGAGACAATCATCCACACTGATCATAAGCCACTGCAGTTCATGCAGACACAAGGAAAATTTCAGAATGACCGCCATAAAAAGTGGTCCACATAATTGCAACAATTCCACCTTAACATCAAGTATAAAAAAATAAGCACCAATCGCGTCCCTAATTGCCTCAACAGACCACCAGTCGCGGCACTCACCACAGTGCTAGACTCTTGTGGCCATGAGACCTTTGTATGGACCAAACTCTATGGGACAGACCTAGACTTCGCCACCACCTACCAAATGTTGGGTGCAAACACAGTTGTCGATAATTTCCATCTTTAGGATGGTTGTTGTGTCGTCTGGGCCATATCTGTGTTCCATCAAGTGAGTGAGAAAAGATGATTTAGGAATCCCACTAGAGTTGGGTGGCAAGACACTTTGGCATTGAAACAATAGTGGCGATGCTACAGAAACATTTATACTGGCTGAAACTTTGACAGGAGGTCAACAAGTATATCAGGTCCTGCACTACCTGTGCTATTTCCAAACTGAACACTAAGAAACAGGGCTTGTACACCCCTATTCCTACTCTTGAAAGGCCATGGGAATTCATCTCAATGGACTACATGTTGGGCCTCTGGTCCACTAAACGAGGAAATGACTGTGTTTTTGTGGTTGTTGATTACTTTTCTAAGATGGCGATTCTGGTTGCCTGCAAGAAGAACATCACAACAGAGGCCACTGCCAAGCTCTTATTTGAACGAGTCTAGGTACATTTTGGAATCCTACAAACCATTGTCTCAGATCGATATAGTCGATTTATCAACACATTCGGGTCAAGCCTTTGGTCACTGCAGGACACCAAGATCACCAAATCCATGACCTTCCACCCCTAGATAGATGGACAAACCGAGGTCATAAATCGAATGATTGTGCATATCCTTCGCACGTATAATTCAAAGAACCCTCACACATGGGATGAGATCCTTCCCTATTTCCACCATAGCTACAACCAATCCTTGCATAGATCAACTGACCACAACCCCTTTCAGGTGGGGTTGGGATTCCAACCATTGGGTCCTATAGATGTTGCACTTCCCCTTGCAGTCACCTCGACCAAATCATCTCTTGCTCCAACTGAACCTCACAAAGCCACCCAGTTCTTTGAGTGGATCCAACACATCCACCAACAGGTTAAGGATATCCTACAGAAGTCCAATGACAAGTACAAGCAACACCGTGATCAACATCGGGTGCCACATAAGTTTTAGGTGGGCGAATTTTTTTGGTTTCACTTGCAGAAAGAACGCCTTACATGACCCCATCAGAATATTCTCCCACTCCATTATGGGCTGTACACCATCACCAAGGCCATGGGGGATAATTCTTTTGAGCTCAAAATTCCTCCTTTCCTTGGCTTGCACCCATTGTTCAACGTGGATCTCCTTCGCCCTTATTTCCCACCATTACTAGACACCTTAGAAGTAGCAGAACAACTGACACCAATAGAGATCAACCCCAACTGCATACAATAGGAATCCAATGATTAGATTTTGGACACATAGATCAAGGGCACTCTACAACAAAGGATCCAACTTTATCGAGTCGTCAAAGCAGGGCAACTCCTCCACTAAGGCAAGTGGCTCACTCGGGACCAAATTCAGCAAACATTTCCTCATCTGATGGGGGAACTCAACGCAATGGAGACCATTTCTTCTTAAGGAGGGAGGATTTATCCAAGTGGATATCGGTGGTCACCCACCTTTTCCAACTGGCTCAAAACAATTTTCTGGCAATTTTGGTAATTTACTATTTTTAGCAGTTTTTCACTTTCGGAGCCATTTTGAGGCCCTAAATGATGTTTTTTGGAAAAATGGGTTGTGACATCAAATATCCTTTTATATTTCACCTAAAATAAATCTCCTCAACGATACCTTTCCAACGGGCTATCATACACCTAAAACGAAGATCGTATGCAAAAGTTACGACCCTATGAAGTTGATGTACTAACTTACCCAAACGAGGCCCACATGACTTTTGGTGCTTCATCTCCTAGGGTTAGGTTTTTGGATGTCTAGGATTTTTGGCATTCATGTTTATGGTAAAAAGGCCTTCAAAGCCTCATTGTAATCATCTTCTTGTGAATGAGTGCAACCGTCACATCTCTTCTCAAAGATAAGCCGCCACCATTCTAGCAAGCTTGTTTTCTGCTGCATTTTACAGTTTTAACTTATTTCCTTATTGAATAGAAAATCGATTTTACTGTATATTTGTTATTTTGTATTAAGCACCTATTAATAATCTGTATTAATTTCATTCTTCTCATAAAATCCGAATCAAGCTCCAACCCCCTATATTTTCAAGATACAACCTGAGGGAAGCTCCAACTCCCCAATTCTTTGGCTACAACTAGAAGGAGGCTACTGTTAGAATATGAAAGATGTGTTCTCATTTTACCATTGAAAATACCCTTGTCACCCAA
>ML788960.1:140120-184281 GCA_009831015.1 Picea engelmannii
TTCTTCTCTTGGAGGCTAATAACCTAATACAAATTATCTTCTTGAGCCGACAAGTCTTCTAGGGTTATTAGGCAACTCATTAGGGTTTCTTCTTGCTTTCCAGAGTATTCTATTCTCGTCAGGTTTACACATGGAGGTAAATACCTCTCGCGGCTACCATAATATCAATAGCTACAACCCCCTAAGTTCTTTGACTACAACCCGAAGGTGGCTACAACCACCTATCCTTGCCCCGTCCAACTTCCCTAAAATACAAGTGTCAAATAAATGATAAAACCACTGCCACCCTGTCACTATGAGATATACCATTGTAAACATGTACAAATATGTGCCAACAACTTGTAACCAACCTATACCAATAGCTTGTAATTAACCTGTACCAGAAGTCAACTCGTACCAACAAATACCAATAGGTATGTGACCTGTATATGATGTAGCTCATGTATGTACGCGACCTATCTATACTACAACCCACGTATGTACATGACATGTCTATACTGCAACCTATGTACACCTTCAGAAAGCTAGGGTTTTCACCTTTCGGAAACTCAGGCACTTTGATGCCTCTGTCAAATCAACTTGTAACTTGTTATTGTGTCAAATATGTATATGTTCCCTATGCATACATCATCATACATATCCCTTAACCAAGTGCATATATGTCTCTCTAATCATATTCCATACATGTGTATACAATCATGATCAAGTGTAATAAACCTCACATGGAATAGACATCAAACCCTCACTAATATACAACCTCAAACTACACCAACAACTTCACCAAGACATCACAACCAAAATTCCTCAACCATGTACCAAGAAATACAAGATATGCCTCAACACTCAACCCAACAAGATGTATCAATAATGAATATCAGACATACCAATGTTTTATTTCTATATATCTATATCATACGATAAGTACCATACAACCAATAACCTCTCTAGGTAAAATCCTCAAACTCCCATAACAATATCTCATGTAGACAACAATATCCAACTACACATAAGAATATGACATACCTTTTGAACCTCTAGATAGATATGTAGTACCTGATCACTGTGGACCTTCCTGAGAACTTGCTTTCAGACTCTCAGAACTTGACACTCTCAACAACTCAAGATTTCATGGATTTTCCCAACTAAACGTGCCCTCCTTCACTTCCAGCGCATGTATTTACGTGACCTTTTCCACTGCATCCCGCGTACACCTCAAAAACTAGGGTTTTTTCAATATTTCTGCAACTCTGAAACTTTCACCGTCAACCCTTATTGCTACCAAAGACTTACATAACTTCAGATGTATCAATGAGTACCTACAATAAAACTTACAAAATAATAGATATTCAATGTGCTCAATAGGTGTTAATAGGAGATCCTTTCTCTCTTATTTATACTCTCGAAGTAGCTTCCTCTAAGGGTTACCTTCTAAGTAACTTAACCCAACTTCCTTCTTTTAGGGATAACCCACTTCTAACCACTTGTCCACTTATAACCACTTTATCCATAAATAGTAAACTCACCTCTTCTAATTGCAACTAATTTATTTTTAATCATTTTCTTTTTTCAACAACTTAACTCATGATTAACTCCTAGTTACAAACACTTTGACTAGTAAACTTCTTCTAGGAGATTCTAGAATAAGTTGACTTCTTTGACCTTCTAGGGGATTCTAGATAACTCATAAGGGTTCTCCAATGTCACAAGGCCATAACTCTCTAACCATGAGGAATTTTGTGGTGTTCCAAATATCACCAAAAATGGCATGACATGTACTATCCATATATAATAGTCGTACCTAAAAATACACTAATATTCATTCCTTTATACCTCAAAATTTTTTGAGTCCCTTAACCATACTATTGGGGCTACCATAATTTTCTACTAGACTTGCTTCAAGGGTTGACATCAATGCCAACCAACCCAATTAATCAACAATCTCCCCCTTTGGCATTGATGGCAACACTCTGATGCAACACTAAAGTCATATCGCTCATGCTCCCCCTGTGACCATCACTCCCCTTGGAATGATGCCTATGTGCTCTCTCTCCAAGCATATAACTATCTATCCATGCATATGAGAACACTAAAACTCTCCCCCTTTGACATCAATAGAAAATGTAACTTCCCGTCGGGGCTATTCCTCCTAATTGAATTGTCCTTGGGGCTTCTCCCCTTGGATGAATTCTTCCTAAAACCGTTCCCCCAAATTGAACTGTCCTCTTTATGGTGCTTCCTCATGTAAGTCTAAGACATATAAGAATAACATTCAAAATTCACTATGGGGAAGAAACTATGCCACGTTTCTGACGAAGATACTCAAAGGATTCCCTTGGAAGCAGTTTTGTAAAGATGCCTACAATCTATTCTTTGGTTCCAACATACTCAACTAGAATGTTCTTCTCTACAACCTATTCCCATAGAAAATTATACTTGAATGGAATGTGCTTCGTCTTGGAGTGCATCAATGGATTCTTTGAGATATCGATGGTGCTTGATTATCACAATATATCAAAATGGGTTCATCATACTCAACCTGTATATTTTTCAAAGTTTGTTTCATCCATAGAACTTGTGTACAACATGTCACGGCTGCAATATACTCTGCTTTGGATGTAGACAATGATATTGATGATTGTTTCTTTATTAGCCAAGATACCAAACACTCACCCAAGTAAAAGGTTTCTCCACTTGTGCTTCTTCGGTCATCAATGCAAACTACCCAATCTGCATCTGTGTAGGAAATAAGTGATAGATCCTTTCATTTTGGATACCATAATCCAAACTCTTTTGTACCCTTGAGATATCTGAATATCCTCTTTACTACTAGAAAATGTGATTCCTTTGGTGTTGTTTGAAATCATGCCACTTGTCCAACTACTTGCATTACATCTTGTCTAGATGTTGTCACATAAAGTAAGCTGACAATCATTGGCATGTATTGCCTTTGATTTGTAGCCTTTGAATCATCATCTTTACTTAACTTGCAACTAGTTTTCATAGGAGTATTGTTTGGTTTGCAATTTTCCATTCCAAACCTTTTTAGCATTTCTCTGATATACTTGGTTTGAGAAATAAAAATTCCTTGGTTGCTTTGACATATCCGAAGACCCAAAAAGAAGGATAATTCTCCAAGTAATGACATTTCAAATTCATTATGCATATCCTTTTCAAGTTTATGGCTCATCTTGTCATCATCACTTCCAAAGATAATAACATCAACATAAACTTCAATTAACAAAATACTATCTTGATTTACCTTGATGTAGAGGTTGTTATCTACATTTCCTTTCTTGAACCCTTGCTACTGTAAATATTTGTCAAGTCTAGAATACCATGCTATTGGAGCTTATTTGTTACCATACAAGGATGTCTTCAACCTAGAAACATAATTTTCATTCTTTGACAACTGGAATCCTTCTGGTTGCTCAATGTAGACTTATTCTTCTAGTTCCCCATTCAGAAAGGTTGATTTCACATCCATTTGATACACTTTAATTTTCTTGGAGCATGCATAAGCTATGATCAATATGATTTCTTCCATTCTAGAAACTAGGGAAAATGTTTCTTAAAATTTGATACCTTCAACCTGTGCGTATCCTTTACATACCAATCTAGTTATGTTCATGGTAACTTGCCCATCTTCAATCAATTTGTTTCTAAAGATCCACTTTGTACCGATCACATTATTGTACCTTGGCCTTGGAACCAATTCCCAAGTTTCATTATTCTCTATATGATCCAACTCTTCATCCATGGCTCTTATCCAAAATTCATCCTTGTTGGCTTCTTCAAAGATGCATGGTTCAATCAAAGATAAGAGTGCTAGGTGAAATTGTGTAGGTGAGCAAATTCTTCTTCTGGTCTCAACTCAAACATCTGTGTTCCCGATAATCTGATCTAATGGGTGATTCTTTTGTATTCATTTGCTAGGTGTTTTTGGAGGTACATGTTGTTCTTTCTCTTTGTATTCTTTTGTATTCGTTTGTTGTTTGATAATCTTCTTCTACTTCTAACTGACATTCTTCTCTTCTACTTCTAACTGATCTTATAACACTTTTAATTTCCAATTTCACTTAATACATATATGTTGCTTGAAGTTCTTATAGTTGTTGCAACCACTCTTCCTAAACCTTCTTTTCTTATCTCTCATTTCTGTGAATCAAACATAAGTTTTTAACCTTAGTCACACATTTGACTTACACTCAAAAGATTGTTTTTCATATCTTCCACTAGTAGAAAATTCTCTGCCTTGGTATCCTTATTTCCAATTCTGACTATGCCTCTTCCAATAATTCTAGCTGAGTCATCGTTTCCAAAGGAGACTGATTCATCTCTTTCCTTTATCAAGGTTAGAAACCTGTCTGCATCACCTGTCATGTGTTTTGAGTAGCCACTGCCAACATACCAACCACATTTCTTGTGTTGAGATTGTAGATCAAGTGTGCATTATTCATTGTTGAATTGATTCTTCTTTCTGATCCATATCCTTTGAGGTTCCTATCTATGATTGTTGTTATTATGCTATGATTCTCTTGGAGGAATTGACATTCTACAATATTTGGACATGTGTCCAAAGTTGTTTCACTTGTAGCATTCTACTTCAGTTCTCAAGGATTCAAATATGTTGTAGTTTCTTCTTTGTGTTTCACTAGGCCTTCTTGGATAACCATTTTGTGCATGAATTTCATAGTTGTTTATGTTTATGCTATTTTCTCTGCAATTTACAGCCTTATGTCCAAAATTGTTTCATGAATAACATAAACCAAAGAAGATAGTTTGATACCTAGGAGTTTAAGATCTTCTAAAAGGAGCTACTCTTTTGAATCCTTTTTATTCTTGAGGCCTTCTTGTTTCCGACTATCATTGATTCTGAGATCTAAATCTTCTGGATGGAGGAGTATCTTTGTGATTTTCCTTGTAAAAATTCTTGTCTCTTATGAATGTCTCTACATATCTTCTTGGTTGTGTTTCTTGATCTGTTGTTTTAGATATTGATCCATTTTCTATCTGGTTTTATCCAACTCTGGACTTTTCATGATTTTTCCTTTGAATACTAATAATCTTGTCGAAAAATTTGGAGTTGTTATGCATGCTTTTATCTTTCAAGTCTTTTCTCAATGTGACAATCTCTGCTTCCAAACCACCAATGATCTTGTCTTTTTCTTCCAACCATTCTTTGAGTGCTTCTTCAATTATTTTGTCTTCTTCAACTTGGATTTTTAATTTAGTGATCATCTTCTCTATTTTCCTCTTTTCTTTTTAGTTGTTCCTATAATGACTTTTTTTTCTTCTTTCCTTTTTTATAACTTCTATGGCATTCAAAAATTCTTCTTTGTAGTAAACTTCTGCCTCTTCATATTCTTCTTTGGTTCCTTCTTCATCTGATTCTTCTACTGCCATAAATAGAACCCTTTAGGTCTCACTTTCACTGACTTCATTTTTGTCTGATGAGGTGATGTCTTCTTTGGTGCAAAATATTTTCTTGAAAAAAATCTTTTTGGTTCTTTTGCCTTTGTATATTTGTTTTCTATTTGAATCATCTTCTTCATTTTTTTTTTCTTATGGAGACATTTTTTAGCGAAATGACCAATACCATCATAATTAAAACAAATCAATAGAATATTACCTCTATATTTGTCACCAGTTCCCTTTTTCAGTCTTCTAATAAAGTTGACTACTTCTTCATCGTATTCTGATATGTCACTGTTGTTGCTATCTTACTTTTCCTTTTTCTTGCCCTTTTGCTTTGACTTCTTGGATGATTTGAATGTTGCTTCTTTTGTAACTGGATTCTCCTATTTGGTTCTCATTTCATAGGATGTGAAAATTCCATGTAGCTCATCCATGCTTATTGTTATCACTGAAAAATCGCCTGCAACATTTCACACAAATGGTTAAGGAAAAACATCAACGCAAATATCAATTAGTCCACCTACAACACTAAAATTCATCCAGAAGGAAAAAAAAGTGTAATTGGGGTAAAAAATCAGAATGCACAAAATCACCAAAGGGAGTGCACACAAAGTGCGTAGGCCAACACAGGCCTCAATGTGCACTATGCATAAAATGTGCCACTGTGTACGAGAAAATCTCCAAACATCTTTGAAAGATGCATTTATGGATCTTGTCTCCCCCTCAACCACTTCTGGTCTAACCCCCAACATGATTTGACACTCATATTTGAGCGAAATCTAGCTTGGAGGCTGGTCAAGGTGTAGAGGGTGCCCTAAAAGGCCCCTTGTTCACACTATGAACCAATTACATTTTGCCATGTATGAATTCTATAAATAAGAGCCATGAGTGTTCTAAGAAACCAATATCTTCAAGGTATTGTTATGCTGCAAGAATTCTTCTTTGCAAATCCTCTTTTCTCTTGGAGTCCTTCAAGCACCATTGCAATAGTCCATTCCACTCACCTCTTGAGGGAATCTGCATTTTTTTTCTTCATTTTTCATTTCTTCCATTGTAAGGAGTGAAGAGCTCTCAATTACGGAACTCAACATCCCTCCCAAGGAGGAAGAGGGGACTAATAAGTCCCTATCTTTCTCTGTGGTGTTTTGCCTACTAATCTATTGATCCATTGGTAGCATTATGTTGGTCATTGTTTGATTTTCATGGTTCTAAGTTTCTCAAGATTTCTAACATTTATTTCTTAGTTGTTTTAGATTTATTTCTTTGTTTACACATGTTTTTGGCTTATTTAACTCACTCACAAAACTTATGTCTTTCTAGCAGGATTATCTAGACTTGCAAGTGTTGTTGTTTTTCTCACCTAAGTGACAAAACCAACACAACAGATTGGCGACCATAATGGGGATCAATATCAAATTCCTCCCTATTTGAGCCTTGAGAGCACTTCATTTTGATTTTTTTGTCTTGCAGGTACCAAAACCGGCCTAGCCCAACCTGCCAAAGTCAAAATTCAGAGCTGGGGAAGGGGTATTTCACTTGGAAATTTCTCCCCTGACGCATGACAGGAAGTGCATGGATTTTCCTTCCCATAGATGTGCACTCTGCACAAAACATGCTCCATTACTCTGTTCATTGTGCACCCTCCGCGCTCCTGTCAGAACTGTAAACCAGTCTAGTTTTTCAAATTGTAAGGGTTTTTATGAATGGTTTGAGGGAACCTAGCCTTCATATTTTTCTTTTTATGCACTTTGTAAGGAAACTACACTACACTTAGAATCCTTTCCCATATGAAAGGTTAACTAACATATGCACTTAGGGGTTAAAAATAATCATTATTCTCCTCTTTTGCTTTGTTGCCACATGGAGGGCTCATTTGGCTTGTAAAATTTTAAGTTGAAGTTATTGCTTTCATATACAAATCATTTAAATTGGGACTAGAAGTTAACTTTGACCCTCAAGTATGCTCTTCCCCCACACCCTAGTGTGATCTTTGGAATCATAAAGGTGGTTAAAGGGACATTTCATCTCCCTTAAAAAAAAAAAAAATCTTAAGGAGAGGACAAAGCCCCCCCTAGGGTTCTGTAGAAATTTCAATACAAATTAAGTATTTCTTGCGATTCTCCTGATCTAACAATTATATGCCACTGTTAAATACATAATCAATTCTACTAATAATCTTCTGGAAATTAAACCATGATCAGAAAGTGAAATATCAAGAACACATAACACATAAGTTTTTATGGGAAATCGTAAAGCTAAAAACCCCACTATCATATATTATGTATATCATGGATCATGAAACAATCTCATACAAAAATCTAATCCAAGATCTCTCAGTACAATACAATCATCTCACACTGTCATACAAAAACTCAACAAATACATGTGCCAATTCTCTGTGTCCATACAACCTGCCTCCTCTACACAATCCTTGCAATTAGAATTCTCACAATGAATTCGAATTTCCTAGTTTGCACATGCTCATGAGCATATCCACTGCATGTGTGATTGCATGAGTGCACTTCACTCAAATCACAACTGATAGCCAAACTGTCTTTTTCACCTGTTATCTCAACTAGGTCTCCACTGGATCTGACATGCATGTAGTTAACCGTGGTGAATTTTCAGTTGCATGTAAGTTCACTGATTTTGAATTAATTAATAATTAATTCATTGAACTCTCACTAGTACAAGTTCAGTTACAACTAGAAAAACTGGGCTTAACTCACTTAACTACACTTATAATTCTATTACAACTCCAAATCACTCAGTTATAAATGCGATAATAGTTTAATATTTATTGCCCAATTTATTTAAGGGAAAAGTAAATTAGACACATGTTTCTTGTTGACTTTTCAACACTCCCTCTCAACAAGAAATGGATTATCCTTCACCCCAATCCCATCTCTATGATATTCGAATTTGCTCCTAGTGGGATCCTTCGTCAGAATGTCTGCATCTTGATCTTCTGTAGTAATGTATTGAAGCAACATGATCTTCCACTGCACACAATCTCTGAGATGATGATACCGAATATCTATATGCTTAGATCTATCATGAAACACATGATTAATCAAGAGTTTAATGCAACTCTGATTACCACAATGAATCATTGTCGAATCTAAATGAGAAACAAACAAACCAACCAAGATCTTTCTCATCCAGATAGCCTCACATGCAGCTTGAATCCCTGCCATGTATTCTGCTTCCGCTGAAATAAGTGCCATGGATCTTTGTTTCCTGCTGTACCAAGAAACAATTGTAGATCTGATACTAAAGATCCTCCCTGATGTGCTCTTTCTGTTTGTTGGGCTGCCCGCCCAATATGCATCCATGAAGCCATGCAACTTCACCTCATCTTCCTGTCTGTACCATAATCCATACTTAGATGTTCCCTTCAGATATCTCAGGACATGCTTACTTGCCTTCCAAAAGATTTTGGTAGGTTTAACCATCGCTTGGCTTAGCTAGTTAACCACATAGAAAATGTACAGTCTCGTTTTCACTAAATACATTAGCGAACCCACTAACTGTCGATAGACAATAGAATCCATTACCTCTCCATAAGTAGCATCCTCTTTAATCCAGTTTCTTGGAAGAGGAGTATCCATGGGTTTTCATCCCTCCATGTGAAACTTACCCAATATCTCCCTTGCATACTTTCCTTGACACACAAAAAGTTCACCATCTCACTGCCATATTTCCAATCCAAGGAAATAATGAAGAAGGCCTAAATCCTTCATCTCGAACTCCTTTGCAAGGTCATCCTTGCATGAGTGTATCAACTGCTCATCACCAGTCAGTATTAAATCATCAACATAAAGCACAATGATTAAGATCTTACCCTCCACCAAAATTTGGTATAGGTTTGCATCCGCTTCACTTTTGGTGAAGCCCAATCTGGTGAAATAACTATCTATCCGAGTGTACCAAGCACAAGGTGCTTGCTTTAGCCCATACAGTTCTCTCTTGAGTCTGCACACATGTGACTCCCTGTCAAAGGTCTCAAAACCTTCTGTATGTTCAATGTACACTTCTTCCTCAATGATCCCATTGAGAAATGCAGTTTTTACATCCATCTGATGAATGCGCCAGCCCATCTGCGCTGAGAGTGAAAGGATGGATCTTATGGAAGAGTACCTTGCGACAGGTGCAAAGGTCTCATCATAATCTATCTTCTCGATCTCTGAAAAGCCTCAAGCCACAAACCTGGCCTTGTATTTCTCCACACTCCCATAAACAACTTGCTTTACCTTGTAGATCCATCTCGAACCTACCACTGATTTGTCGACCGGTCTTGGGACAATTTCCCATACACTGTTTTTGACAATGGAGTCATACTCCTCTACCATAACATCAACCCAAGTGGGATCCTGAACTGCTTCCTTAAAGGAAGATGGTTCAGTCACAATAAATTTTCTCATGAGAGCCATGTATCCAACAAATCGATCAGAAGATTGTCTCTGTCTATGCTGTGAAGTAGGGGCTCCTACATTCTGTGCAACATCTAGTCTCAATCTTTTAGCTTTCATGGTGCGCTTTCTACCATTTCTGATGGATGGCTCTGCTTGAGTGGTTTCCTCCACTCCATGAACCTCCTCATGCAACTGATCCACATCTTGAGACTCATCTTTGGGAACCAATGGTTCCTCTTCTACATGCAAGTCTAGCTCTCTCTCAAGCGACAACCACATGGCTTTCCCCTCATCGAATTTTATATTCCGTTGCATAACAGTAATCTTAATGTTCGGAAAATACACATGATAATTATGGGATGTTTCTATGTACCCCACAAATATCCCAACATCAGCAGTCGCTTCCATCTTCTTCCTGGAATCCTTGGTCACATGCACATAAAGAAATGAGCCAAATTTTTTAAAATGATAAACATCAGGTTACTTACCAGTGAAGGCTTCTTCAGGTGTACTCATGCCATGTATTCTATGAGGACAACGGTTCTGCACATAAACCGTAGTATTGCATGCTTCTTCCCACAAATGCATTGGTAGGCCCTGATCATGAAACATCGCTCATGCTGCACCCACGATCGCTCTGTTCTTTCTCTCCACGACCCCATTTTGCTATGGGTTATGAGGTGCTATGAGTTCTCTTCGAATTCCTTCTTTGCTACATAATTCTTTGAATTCGTTAGAGATGTATTCTCCACCATTATCGCTCCTTAGATCCTTCACTTACTTCCCCGACTCTTTCTCCACCAATGATTTAAACTCATAGAACTCTAAAAATGTTTGATCCTTCTTCTACATGAAGAATATCCAACATTTACGAGAAAAGTCATAAAAAAACAAACATAATACCTATGTTTTGTTGTTGAAGAAACTGAGAATGGTCCACACACGTCTGTGTGAATTCTCTCTAGGATCACCGAAGCACGGTTCTCCTTTTCATGAAAGGTGGACTTTACATACTTCCCCAGGGTGCACCCCTTGCACTGATCTAACTGAGAAAGTGTCCCCATTGGAAGTCCAATAGATATTTTCTGCATGATCTTCCAGGCTCCATGATGAATATGGCCCAATCTCCTGTGCCATAATTCACCCTCATCCCAGCTCACCACTTTTTCTGCCTTGCCCATCATGGCACCCCAGCCATCTACCTCCATCATGTAGATATTCTTAACACGAATCCCTATCTTTCTGACTTGACCCATTGCTTTGTGTCGCAGGAAAGATTTTCCATCACTGAAAACAATGTCATAGCCTCTGTCCTCCAACATTGCGACTGAGACCAGGTTTTTCTTCAGACCTAGAACATGCATAACATTTTTCAATTGAAATGGTTTACCTGAATCCCTCTGAAAGGTAATGGTACCAATACCATTCACATTGTATCATCCATCATCGCCCATATCTATATGCATTCTGAGATCTTTCTCTTCCAAGTCATTGAAAGACTCTTTATCTCCCATCATGTGGTAGGAAGCGCCACTATCCAAATACCACATTGATCCCGATGCACTTGAAGCCATGCATGTGATCAAAGAGAAGTCAAGTTCAAATTGCGAGACAAGAGCCTCACCAGTTGCAGCTCCAAGAACCATCTTGTTCTTCCTCTTCTGCGAACAGTTAGTAGCGATATGCCCATGTTCGTGACAGTGAAAACACTTCACTTTAGACAAATCCAACTTCTTGACTTTAGACTCAGATTTTGAATAGAATTTATTCCCTTTCCCTTTCCTTTATTTGATAGTCAAAGCAAAATCCTCTTCATCATCACGCTTTGATGAAGATCCATCTCTGGTGTTCTGCTTGAATTCCTCCTTCACTAGATCTGACCATAGTCATTCCCAATCTGGCAATTTTTCCCTTCCATTGACAGAGTCTTGATAACTGTGCCAACTCTTGGGAAGTCCTAGGAGAGCCAAGATCACCAAATCATCAACAAAAACTGTTATTCCCACACTTCCAAGCTCATCCCAACATTGGACAAACTTTATGAGATATTTTGGAATGGAGTTACCCTTCTCCATATTGATCTTCCTGAGTTTATCTTTGAGCGCCAATTTCCTATGGTCGCTGCTGTTTTGGAACAGATCCATCAAAACCTTCCACATTGCATGTGGTGTGGCTTTTCCATGGAGACTTGAGACAATGTGGTCTCGTACTCCCTCCAACAAAATCCTCCTCGCCTTTGCCACTTTCTTTTTCCATGCATCAAGATTTGCAGTGTCTGTCGCATCCGGCTTAGGAACATCTTTGTCAATGTATTCCTTCAAGCCATTGTCTTTGAGTACCGCTTCCATCATGTCCTTCCAAGCAATGTAGTTCGAGCTTCCCCCAAGTGCATACTCCAACCTCAAGCCAATGAAAGACATTTCGATCTTGGATCAATTGTCGCATCAAGAAAGTCCTTATGCAAATTCGAATTGTATCCAACCACAAACTCAACTACTGCAATCCTTCTTTCCCTGGGAGGTTTTCACCCCACCTGAGAGCAACTTGAGGGAAGTTCGCACCCTACCAGTGTAGATCCTATGAAAATCACAAGGAAGTTCACACTGTAATGCACAGTGGGGTGAGGGAAGTTCACACCTCTCCTTTAAGCAGCCTGCGAGAATCTTAATGAAGTTTTCACCTCTCCTTTGAGTAGGGTGCGGGAATTTATGCTCCTAGAAATGTGTGAAGTTTTGAGTACTAAGGTTCACACCCTGCTAGAGATGAGACTTGCGAAAATACTATTATTTTCGCACCTCACTTCCGTGGCTCCGTGGCTCTGATACCATGTGGAAATTTCAATACAAATTAAGTATTTCCTGCGATTCTCCTGATCTAACAATTATATGCCATTATTAAATACAAAATCACTTCTACTAATAATCTTGTGGAAATTAAACCATGATCACAAAGTGAAATATCAAGAACACATAACACATAAGTTTTTCCAGGAAAGCGTAAAGCTAAAAACTCCACTATCATATATTATGTATATCATGGATCATGAAACAATATCGCACAAAACTCTAATCCAAGAGATCTCAGTACAATACAATCATCTCACACTGTCATACAAAAACTCAGCAAATACATGTGCCAATTCTCTGTGTCTAGACAACCTACCTCCTCTGCACAATCCCTGCAATTAGAATTCTCACAATGAATTCAAATTTCCTAGTTTGCACATGCTCATGAGCATATCCACTGCATGTGTGATTGCATGAGTGCACTTCACTCAAATCACAACTGATAGCCAAACTGTCCCTTTCACTTGTTATCTCAACTAGGTCTCCACTGTATCTGACATGCATGTAGTTAACCATGGTGAATTTTCAGTTGCATGTGAGTTCACTGATTTTGAATTAATTAATAATTAATTCACTGAAATCTCACTAGTGCAAGTTCAGTTACAACTAGTACAACTGGGCTTAACTCACTTAACTACACTTATAATTCTGTTACAACTCCAAATCACTCAGTTATAAATGAGACAATAGATTAATATTTATTGTCCAATTTATTTAAGGGAAAAGTAAATTAGACACATGTTTCTTATTGACTTTTCAACAGGTTCCTCTTTAGTTTTTGAAATCATCTTAAAAGTTTTGTAAGGGACCATACATGCCCACATGTTGCAAACTTAGGATAGTTTCTAAATGATTTCTTAATTTACATCACAATCTAGGGAATTTTAAAGATCAAAGTAATAGGCCCATACATGCCCACATGCTTGTAATCTAGGATAGTTTCAAAGATTTTTTAGTATAGACAACATTTTAGGGAGTTTAAAGGATTTGTAAAGGACCCATATGTCCACATTGATAGTTCTTTATAGCTTTAAATATTCCACAAGGTTGTACCAAAGACACATAGTAATCTAGGTAAAGAAGATTTGTAAGGACCACAGGAAGTCCACATGTTGCAATCTCACACTTAACTTACTAAAATCTTGGCACACTTTTTCACTTGCTTTCACACAAAGCCACTCTTCACACACATAATTTCTATTTTGAAATAGTGTAGGTCGAAGTAAGTTTTATCCAAAGGAACTCTGAAAGATCCAACTACTTCTTTGGAAATTATCCACACCCAATTAATTCAAACGAGGTTGGTCCATGACCCCAATCTCTCAGCCCACCACATCTTAATTTTTTCTAATAACACACTAATGTTTTCTCCACAGGGGGTGCCAAAATAATTTTTTTAGTCTAGGTAGGATCTCAGGGGTAGGCATCCAAATAACCCCCCATTATTAGGTTCTCACATTTTCAAACAATAGAAGTTGAGAAATAGGGAACTTTCAAATCCTCCAAGTCAAGTGTTCCTACACCATAAGGCATGGAGATACCCATGAAGGGTCGAAGGCCGAGGTCTAGTTGTTCTACGCATCCCTCCTTCAGTCACCCAACTCTTGTGAGAGAATCCATCCCATGACCCATTTCTGAGGCATAAAATCTAAATCCCACACTTTGACCCAGGTACCTAGTGGCCAAAACTTAGGACATCTAACCAAGTGGTGATTGTGGGCTGCAATCACACCTTGATCAAATTTTGTGTGTCTATTGGTAAATATCACCAACTCTTTCGAGATATGCACCCTCTACCCCTCATTATAACTAATTACTTCAACCTTCACTAGTTCCTCTTTTGGTGGCTTCAGGCCCCACTGTTGAGTGTTATTGGAAGGCCCAATGCTGATTGAGAGGAAGGACGATATGTATTTTAGGACATGATATTTTTTTTTATTTGTTCCCCCACATAGACAAAATACACCTATCCACATGCTTTTTTATTTTACAGTTGATTTATGTATGATGCTCATTTGATTACATGCAATTGTAAGTTATACTATCTTGTGAAGGTCCAGAATTATAGAAAATCTCTTGTTCATTTATTTCTCTCTTTTCACCATTTGCACACATTCACTTTTCTAGTCGGAAACCATAGGGGACCCACATAATCCCCATCGTTCTAGATGCTTGTAGAACCTCCCTCCTATTCTAGGAGGAGTCCCTAGTCTTGCCAACTCATCAACTCAACCATCTCACACCCCTGTGAGTGCTACTATTTTGGGATCAAATTTACTTGGTTCCACTTTGCTTGGGTCCAATTCCCAAGGCCATCCATCCACTAGTTCTCCTTCACAAGGAGGCAGGGGTCAAACTTCTTCTCAATGGAGAAGTACAACCCCACCAAATCCCCCTCAAGGGACTGGTCCACTACCTAGTGACACAATGGATGGAACTAATCCTCCGCTAAATCTCCCTATACCATACTTGGCATCAATCAACATTCTTGATTTGACCAAACTCATGAATGATCCCATTTTACATGACCCCACATGGACCAATATGCCTACCAAACTACCTTAAGATATTCTGAAATTTGAAAGAAAACTCGGGGAAGATCCCGCCAACCATGTTATGACCTTTCACTTATGGTGCTCATCAAAAAACATCATGGATGATTCCATCCTCTTGAGTTTATTTCAAAAAACTCTCACAGGTCCATGAACCAAGTGGTATGTGAATGAAAAATCAGGGTCCCATGTGACCTTTGAATCATTGACTGAGGCCTTTTTGTCCTTTTTCCAACTACTAGTTCGTCACAATACTGGATTGGAAACTATCTCTGAGTTAAAACAAATGACTGATACTCATATAGCCAACCACATCCATGAATGGCATCGACGACGTAGTTTGTGTAAAGCATAAACCACCAAAGAACAACGTCTTGATTGGTTTCTAAAATCACTTATCTCTGTTATTTCCAAGGATGTAGCATCCACTTTTCCTCAGTCAGAAGAGGAAGCCATCAACAAGGCCCAACAATTTGACCTCATCTATGCTCAATCAGGTTACTTGTACACAATATTTCCCGACTCACCTAGACCCATACCCTTTGGCCAAGATAAACCTGGGATGTCCCACGCCGCAGATGGGTTGATTGGTTCTATGAGCCATCTCAACCCTTATGACCAATCGTCACCCACTTATGGTGCACATCAATATCCATAATCATATGGAGGGACGTCTTATTACTTTCCTCCCACTCACCAACAATCATATTATGTTGCTCCCCCTCCATGAATGGGTGTACCGTCACCGATACTCATGATGCATCCGGTATCTCAACCAAGTACAGGTTCTCCTTCCACCTTCACATACAACCTCAACAATAGTGGAAGTGATTCAACTTCCTACATTCCATATGGACCGCCTCCACAAAACAATCCATATTTTCCATTTCTTGGTCGTCCACAACCAGTTTCTCCTCCACCAGGACAACCACATGTTGGTGTTAACTTTGTTCAACCCTCTTCCATTCAACAAATTCAAAATTTTGAACAATTGAATACAAAAAATCCATCCCATCTGCCGAATAATGCCAAGAATAAAGGGAAAAATCGAAACAGTAACAACCCAGGACCAGGATGAAATAACCCACAACAAAACAATCCCACTAGGGGCAACCAAAATCAAGGAAATCAAAACCCCAAAGGGGGCAACAATAAAAATCAACCATGACAAGGTGTTAGAATATAATGGATGTGCTCGTTTTACCATAGAAAATACCCTTGTTTCCCAACCATAGGCCGAGGCCACCCTCCAAGCACCTTAACCTTGATAGAGAATCATTCCGGAAGCAAAACCTAGGCTAGATATCCAAACAAAGTGTAGCGCACCTTTCCCCAAGGATAGCGCATCAACAAGAGCTGATCAGATAGTCCAAACCCTAACCAAGAGATAGTCCAAGAAAAAATGTAACTACTAGCTGCAGCAGCTGCACCAACAACTCTCCTCAAACTTGTGCACAAAACTGGGCACTGTTGTGGGCACAAGTTGCTTCTCTGCAATTCTAAGACTACTTGCCAGAATGAGAACTGGCCTCCTATATTTATAGTAATTCTAGCTAACTTCCTGGGCTGACTTCTCATTCTGGGTATCTATCTGTTTAGTATATATTATTATTTCTGGCCGACTTCTTCTCTTGGAGGCTAATAACCTAATATAAATTATATTCTTGAGCTGACAAGTCTTCTAGGGTTATTAACCAACTCATTAGGGTTCCTTCTTGCTTCTCAGAGTATTCTATTCTTGTCAGGTTTACATGTGGAGGTAAATACCTCCCACAACTACCATAATATAAACACAAGGGATGAACAATAAGCTCTGGAATAACTTCCCTTGCGCTCTTTGTGGTGAGTATGGACATTATACACATCATTTCCCCCAGATCTTTGACTTTAAATAGATGAAAGAATCCATGAATGCACAACATCCTCTAGCGCCGCCCGCCCGTCAATAGGCCCCACAAAAATATTTACAACAACCACCCCTGAATGTTTTGAAAAATCCCATTCCACACCAAGGTGTGATGAATACCCAATAGGAGGTACACCCAGCTCCACCCCAAATGGGGTAGTATCAAAACCCAGGTCCCAATCAACCTGGAGATCTGGCCGATCACAATACTCTCCTTACCAATGAAGAAGAGATTCTTTTGCAAACACGTGGTCACCAATGTTCTCCCTAAATCTACCCCAACCACCTCAGAAGCGACTCCAACTACAATCGGACAACCATTGACGATTCCACACCCTAACATTGAACCAAACCCTCGTATACCCAATATGCCTTTACAAAGGAATGCACATAACCCTCATTCTAGGGAAACCCATAACTACAGTCTGGTTGACAACTTAGCACAGTCTCATGAAACCATGTCTGTATTGGAGGTCCTCCAAACTTGTCCAAATCAGAAAAAATCCTTGCTTTCCACCTTGGGGGAAATCGACCCAGCTGATACTAGACTCATCACTTTTTATGTAGATAGCGGAGAACCACGCCTCCCCGCCCTGGTATCTTTTAAGATACTAGTTAATATATAGAACATCATAGTTCATCGGTGTATCATAGATGAAGGTGAATCCACATGCATCATGTCTAAAGTAGTCTGGAAGAAACTCGGCTCCCCTGAGCTAGTACCATCTTCCATCACCCTGAGAGCTTATGACGGTTGACCATAATCCCTGAAGGGCTCTTCCAAAATGTCCTTGTAGAACTTGGAGGAAAAACCATCTTAATCGACATTGAATTTATCGATGCCCAACTTGATTACAATATCTTGTTTGGATGTAGCTACATGTATGCTATGAAGGAGATGAACTCTTCTCTATTTTGAACGATGATGTTCCCCCACAATGGGAAAATCATCACCATCGAATAACTTACACATTACAAGCCTAATCATTCCGCCAACATTGATAACATTCTTCCCCTTTTCTGCACTAGCTCAGACGCATTTTTGGTCATCGACATGGGTCCTAGAATTTTCAAGGACCCATCCTTTCTGGGGGCATATCATGGAGCACCTCCTCTCCTACACCCTTCAACACAAGTGTATGTAGTATATTCTAATGGAATAGATAAAGGAGACAATATTCCTCCCATAGAGGCCCCTCCCCACATTGAAGTTCCACCAGTTGGAGAACTATTGCCTCAATAATTCCCCGAGAATCCCACTGCACCACTTATCCTTGATTCCCCCCCCTCCAGAGGAAATTCCCATTTTGGGAGACAATCCCCCAATCCATCACCCAAATTCCCTTCTTTCACCCCCCACCTAGAGTCTGAGCATTCCAGGTAGTTGATACTCTCACCCTTCCAAACATGGTACTTTCCATCCCTGTATGGTATCTTCATCCACCCACGATGGTTCCTACACCCTCATTCCCTCCTCAGACAGAGGGCCTATCGATGGAGATCCTAGTATAGGATCCTACCACACCACCCTCACCCCCAACTGTTGGCACCATCACCACCACTGGGGGCAGATAGAGGAATAACGAGCCCATAGCTCCACCCCTTCCCCGAGTTCAACCTCCTTGCACACTATGCGAAAGAGAAAGACACCCCACTAAATGATGTCCTACTCTTCCTGAATTACACAATCTGATCCATCTCCCTAGAGAAACCACATTGCTCTCTACTCCACCAATTACATCCACTGTTACTACAGAGTCCTCAACCACACGCAATAAAGGGTTGCAAACCAAATTTGCTTGCTCCATATGCTCAAAATATGGCCACTACACTCATCCTTTCCCAAGTCTACCTCAATTTTCCAAACATTAGCCAAAGTACACCACAGGTCTTGGTCAGAGACCTCTCAGTCACCCCCCATGGAGGCTCACATTACCGACATTCATTATATTTCGTCGTCAGTCCCCAAGTGAACAAGGAACCATCCAAAATATCATGACATTTGGTTTATGTCAAATGAGCCATCAAACTGTTGGGAACCTACCCTTAAAAAAACCTTGTACGTCCCTCCGTACAGTCCCTAGCTAACATCCATCAAATTCACAGAGTGTGGGATGATAAGGCCACTAACTTGTTTCTCGCACATGCTTGATCGGTAGCCCCAAGCTCCCTTAATCTTCCAAATCACCTCCCAACATTCTCCCCAGATCACCAATTGTGACAGGTACAAATGAGGTGGGATTGTGGGCCCACCATCCATATATAGCCCCTTTTACCCAACTTCCATACTTTGTTACAGGAGCCCATAGCCTCTATTTTTTGATCCATTCTTAGCCATGGTATCCTGGTCCTGTCATCTACACATTCACATTCCCTGGGTCATCATCTGCACTAGGCCCCGGAGGAGCATTTTTCTCACGTCATGTTCAGGTACGCATGCTCACGTTCAATTTTACCAAATAGATTTTATATGTTCTTTATCATTAGATATTTTTCACGTCGGGCATTTGGTTTTCATGTGTTTAGGTACTTGTTCCACAAGCTTACATCCCCTTCAGGTATATGTTCGACATTGGCATGTAATTATTCCCTCTGTAAATTAATTTCAAATCCCAGTCATACCCTCTGACATTTTACCTTTAGGGTCCTTACATCTGGCTCTGCAGTACCTTTACCTCTACCGCATTTGGGTACTACCACCCGATAGCACTCTCCCCCACATGATTTTTCCCATTCATAGTTTCCCTTGGAAACTTGACACTCATGCTGATTCCACCCCCTAGGGATGGGAGTCTCGATAGTCTTATGCACTTCCGAGAATGAATCCCATACTTCTTCTCATCATATTGCTAACCTTCCCAATGAACTCCCAGGTCACATCATCTCAGTTCTATTGACTGCAACTCTCCTATATCATTATCCCTCCATATCATCCACCATTATTTTTCTTATTTGCAGATTTCCCTCCATTCATTTACCTAATACAAAAACCCACCCATGGGGCCCCCACCCTCCACAAGTTTTCTTTCACAAACTTGTTCCTTAACAGGCCAAGCCATCTTTCACTCGGGCACCTGTTTCTGTATCTGTATACTCAACCCAAATTATTCTTTATTTATTTGGTAATTGTAAAAAGCCTTTGTTTCTAGCATATACTTATCTTTTTCGTCATCACCCTTGATGGCCTTATTTTCCTGGAAAAGCAACCCATGTCACCCTTGGTTGGGGAATCCACTCTCTTTTCACACTGACAACATTCATGAACCCCAAGTATCCCAAGTCCATATACCCATGATCTATGAGTTTGTCCATTTTTTAAGCCTATAGCACAGATTAACCCCATATATAGTCGTCCCCCTGACACTAGATCTCATTTTACGGTTGCTGCCAATCAATTTTCAAATTTCTCCAACCAAGGGCAGTCTTGAGTCTCCCAGAATCTGGAATTCGTTCATGTTACTCGTTAGTACTTGATATCATCTTAGTGGATTTCATGAATCCTTTTTCTTCTTGGAGTTGCATCTCCCTTCCTGTCGACATCAACATAGTTTGCATAAGGGCAACAATATATTGACTCTCACTACCTTTACAACGAGGAGTCTCAGACGACAGAAAGAGAATCATCATTTCTCTCTAATTCCGTTGACCCCCATAACATTCAACTTCAACAAACTCTCATGTTACGGTGGGTCTTACTATGCGACTATTGTAGTTGTTTCATACCAACTGAAGACCTCTGAATTCATTAGTCCATCAATACCTACGAGTCATCGAAAATTCTTACAGTCGTCCTTGCCTTACTTCATTGTCCATTCACCATTCAGAACTGTCATCTTCCGTTATCAACCACCCCCAAGGGCGTTGCAGTTATCTACATCAACATACATCTTCATTTACTGTATCACATTTTAGTTTCATGACACAAACATGGGGCATGCTCGCCTCGTTTGTACACAAATTTTCTTTTTTTCTCCCTAGAGAAAGGTTTGGGTCCCACATTTTTTCCTCTCCCTCCAATGGATCTCTCTTGCAATTCCTCTCTTCACTCTTCATTACAATGGAACTCTCAACAAAAGAAACATTGATGTATTTCGGCTATATGTATGCTCCTAACCTCACACATCAAGGGACATCTATTATCACTGAAAAATCGTCCGCAACATTGCACACAAATGGTTAAGGAAAACCATCAATTCCAACAACAATTAATACACCTACAACACTAAAATTCATCCACAAGGAAAAAAAAATGTGTAATTGGGGCAAAAATCAAAATGTGCAGAATCACCAAAGGGAGCGTGTGCACAGTGCATAGGCCAACACAGGCCTCAATGCGCACTATGCACAAAATGCATGATTGTGTATGAGAAAATCTATGCACTTCTATGAACGACACATTTATAGATCTTGTCGACCCCTCAACCACTTCTGGTCCGACCCCCAACACAATTTGACACTCATATTTGAGTGAAATCTAGCTTAGAGGATGGTCAAGGTCTAGAGGGTACCCTAAAAGGCCCCTTATTCACACTATGAACCAATTACATTTTTCCATGTATGAATGATATAAATAAGAGCCATGGGTATGCTAAGAAACCAAGATCTTCAAGGTATTGTTATGCTGCAAGAATTCTTCCTTGGGAATCCTCTTTTCTCTTGGAAGCCTTCAAGCACCATTGTAATAGGCCATTCTACTCACCTCTTGAGGGAATATGCATTGGTTTTCTTCATTTGTCATTTATTCCATTGTAAGAAGTGAAGAGCTCTCAATTAGAGAACTCAAGAGCCCTCCCAAGGAGGAAGAGGGGACTAATAAGTCCCTATCTTTCTCTACGGTGTTTTGCCTACTAATCTATTGATCTCTTGGTAGAATTATGTTAGTCATTGTTTGATTTTCATGGTTCTAAGTTTATCAATCTTTCTAACATTTATTTCTTAGTTGTTTTAGTTTTATTTCATTGTTTACACATGTGTTTGTCTTATCTAACCCACTCAAAAAACTTTTTTCTTGTCTAGCAGGCATATCTAGACTTGCAAGTGTTGTTGTTTTTCTCACCTAAGTGACAAAACCAACACAACACTTATTGAATCCATATTTTTTCTTTCCTCTAGTGATGATATCTTAGGATCAAATCACATTGGAAGAGATCTTAACACATTTTGAAAAATTATAGATTCATCAATTCTTCTCTCAATCCTCTGATTGCATTCATTGTTTCATCAACTCATAAAAATTAGGTTGCAATATTTTCATCTTCCTTCATCCTCAAATGTTCAAATTGACCTTGGTAAGTTTTTATCTTTGCTACAACCCCCTACAACTAGAAGGAGGCTACAACCCCCTAAGTTCTCCAGCTACAACCACCTATCCTTGTCCCGTCCAACCACCCTAAAATACAAGTGTCAAATAAATGATGAAACCACTACCACACTATCATTGTGAGATATACCACTGTAAACATGTACCAATCTGTGCCAGCAACCTGCAATGGACATGTACCGATATCTTGCAATAAAAATTTACCAGAAGTTAATATGTACCAACAAAAACAAATAGGTATGTGACCTATATATATTACATCTCACGTATGTACGTGACCTGTCTATATTGCAGCACATGTATGTACGCAACCTGTCTATACTGCAGTCTGTGTACAACTTCAAAAATCTAGGGTTTTCACCTTTCTGAAACTCATGCACTATGTTGCCTCTCTCAAATCAACCTATAACCTATCACTGTGTCCAATCTATATTTGTTCCCTATGCATACATCATCATACATATCCCTTAACCAAGTGCATCTATGCCTCTCTAGTCATATATCATACATGTATATACAATTATGATCAAGTGTAATAAACCTCACATGGACTAGACATCCAAACCTCACTGATATACAACATCAAACTACACCAACACATCACAACCAAAATCCCTCAACCATGTACCAAGAAATACAATATATGCCTCAACACTCAACCCAACAAGATGTAGCAATAATGAATATCAGACATACCAGTGTTGTATTTCTATAGATTTAGCTCATACAATAAGTTCCATACAACCAACATCCTCTCTAGGGAAAATCCTCAAACTCCCATAACCATATATAATGTAGACAACAATATCCAACTACACATAAGAATATGACATATCTTTTGAACCTGCAGATAGATCTATTGCACCCAATCATTGTAGACCTTCTTGGGAACTTACTTTCAGACTCTGAGAACCTGGCACTCTAAAAAACTCAAGATTTCATGGATTTTCCCAATTGTACACACTCTCCTTCACTGTTAGCCCGCATACACCTAAACAATTAGGGTTTTTTCAATATTTCTGCAACTCTAAAAATTTCGTCGTCAATCCTTCTTGCTACCACAGACTTGTGTAACTTCAGATGTATCAATGAGTACCTACAATAAACCTTACAAAATAATAGACATTCAAACCTTACAAAATAATAGACATTCAATGTGATAAATAGGTTCTAATAGGAGACCCTTTCTCTCTTATTTATAATCTCCAAGTAGCTTCCTCTAGGGGTTACCTTCTAACTAACTTAACCCAATTTCTTTCTTTTAGGGCTAACCCACTTCTAACCACTTGTTCACTTATAACCACTTTATCCATAAATAGTAAACTCACCTCTTCTAGTTACAATTAATTTATTTTTAATTATTTTCTTTTTGCAGCAACTTAACTCATGATTAAATCCTAGTTACAACCACTTTGACTAGTAAAATTCTTCTCAGAGGTTATAGAACAAATTAACTTCTTTGACCTTCTAGGGGATTCTAGATAATTCATGAGGGTTCTCCAACTTCACAATTCCATAACTCTCTAACCATGAGGAGTTATGTGGCATTCCAAATATCACCGAAAATGACACGACATGTACAATCCATTTAGAATAGTCTTACCTGCAAATACAATGATCTTCATGCATTTATACCTCAAAAAAATCTTAAGTCCCTTAACCATATTGTTGGGGCTACCTTAATTTACCACCGAAATTGCTTCAAGGGTTGACATCAATGACAACCAATCCAATTAATCAACATTTTTCTATTGGGTTATTCTTTCATCATCCTCTCTATCATATTGTTATTGCATTGTTTTTTTCTAGGTCACCTCTCCATTATTGGGGGGTTGAGATTTTTTGGGAGAGGCTATTGAGGGTGAAAAATATATTCATGTGATTCCAAGAGAAGGATTATATTGAGAGACTAGGGGGAAGTTAGGTGAAGGAAAAAATGGGAAAACATTAGGGATGACTTGTAGAGGGGAAATGAGAGAGGGTTAAAGGATCAATGGTTGAGAAATGAGAGGAGTATGGAGAGGAAGGAGAGGCACACTTGACAACTATGTGTTAGGCATATAAGGTGAGATAATATAGAATATGTTGGATGCCAAATGGGAATTCACTTTATGAGAAATAAACTTTAATGGGGATAGTTGATGAATTCCATTGCATTTCGTAGCTTGTTTCCACTATGTTATCACTCCAGGAAACTCTCCTAGGTTGTATCTCAAAGATGCTTGGTAACATAATAATTTGTCAATGTTTTAATCAAATGGATTGAGATGGATAACTCAATCAAATATCACACACTCTAGACATATATGAATACAATAAAAAAGATAAGGATTTCAACCAAAGGTGTTCAAAAGGTTTAATAAACAGTGAAAGTATGGAGAATACCTATAATACTAGAAGAAACATATACACAAAGTACATATGAATGGCTAGATAAAATAAGTGAAGTACTTGCAGATTATATGTTTATGGATGTAATGACAAGTTGACAGTTATCATACATCAGATAAACAATAAACAACGAACATAATATTTAGATATAAGTAGGATAAGAGAGAATATGAAAGTCTGAACAGAGATGGCAAAAGAAGCTTATGTCTGATATATATTCAAAAAGTCTAAAGAATACAATAGTAGTGGTCAAGTCCCCATAGTCGAACTCCTTAGTTCATCAAATGTCTATGGATTTATAACCCTTACAAAACAGTTCTAGATCCTATTAAAATGGATCTAATATACTAATAATGGAAAATAATAAAAAAAAACTCTCAAGAATAGGATCTAGTCCTATCATAAAGGTCAAAACCTTATCGAATAGTCTTCAACAAATATGCAATATTCAATAGTCTTCAACATCTTGATGAGATGATCAAGTACTCGAACTCATCCTTTGACAACTTGATTCTTGTTGACCAAAATAGAAAGGTATTTTATCTTGTTTACCTTAATATCTGCCTTAAAATATAGAACAAAACACTAAAACAGATCCCTTTAATCTTTATCTTGCATTAGAAACCTTACTTGTGGAATTTAGATTAGAAAAACTCAGATCTGTGCAAAAATAATACCGCTCTGCCCTATCTATGCTTTCGGTGGCCTGTGAGCCAAAATTCTAACCTATAAGCCACCGAAAGCTCTGCTTTCGATGGCGAAGGGAAACTGTGCAAACTGAAATAGCCACCGAAAAGGCAAGCTTTAGCAGACTTCTCTCTCAACAATAGATAGAGTTCTAATCAAACTTGTCTTGTTCTTTTTTAGGAATCTCCCTCACTTGTAGCACTACAGGTGTAAAGAGTCAACAAATACTACAAATGAATGAAGAAATCATTTTGAACAGATCTACTAGTAATTTTAGTTGAACTCTAACTTGTAGGTTGATATCTTTGATGCTTTCTAAACCCAGGATGTTGCTTCCATATCACCGTGTATATAGATTTGAAGTTTATTGAGGAATCTAACATATATATTTTCTCAGTGATATATATTGGACCTTAATGTCTTCTAACTGCTGGAAAGGGTCTTCTACCCAAGTCTTCATATATACACTCTTATTTCTTTAGGCAAAAACATAGTATAAGTAAGGTAAGAGTGACTAAGCTCCTGTTAAGTACTATGTCTGCTATTGACTGTATAATTTGGTATGGATAGTGTTCTGATAACTGTCTTCATCAACCTGTGACATTCCATAATTCTGAATAAGGATCACTGGAGGTTCTTTCCATACTTTGCACTTTTCCTCTGTATTTTGTATGAGCAGGATTACTAGGTAGAAGATCTGCCATTTGAGAAAATTAACAACCCGAAACATTGGGTGCTTTTCCTCCATAATTTCCAAGGATTCTCGAATTTTTGTTGGAAAAATTCATTCACCATTTCCTGTACAATATTTCTGAATCTGCAACAACAAGGAATGCTTTGATAGTAATCTTAGTAAGCATGTATTTTCATTGATTTACAATCTTTGAAGAGAGGACAATCATGCATTTTCTTGTTTGTAGTGCACATACCTAGATGGCATTACCTAAAAGAAACTTGTTAATGCATAAGTTAATGAAATACCAAAAACCTTCTCTATAGGGTTCACATTATTTGCAAGAGCACTAAAATATGCCCGCATAACCTGGAAATCAAAAGCACTCTAATACTTGTGGAAGAAGTCATGCAATGTGACTTAATATTTGGAAATTGATTGTGTTTTTTATTCACTTCTAGAACTAGATCTCGATGAAGGCAACGACCTCTTGCAACATAGCCAACTAGGTATCACCTGTTCAACATTGTCAAAAACCTCATCGCACAAAAGTCAGGGGAAAACCTCCTTTGGCGCTTTTCCAATTTTCTCTAGAATGTTGTATGGCTATTTCAAATACATGCTTACTTCCAATTAAGAACATGATATCCATGACATGTATATTATATAAATCTCCATCATTTTAAATGGCCCTTGCGACCTCCTGAGCTTTTTGGACGATGACACTTGATGACAAAAATCCTTTAGAAGACTTTCTGCTTTTCTCTGCAATGAACCCCAACAATAATGGTGATTTACCATGTCAATGTGTCCAAAAGAATTTTGGATCCAACTCCTGTGCAACATGCATGAACCCAGGGCACCTGCGCATGACTTCTGCCACCCAACTAATGCTTGCTGTTGTAGACTTATTTATTAGCTTGTGCGTTGGCTTGTGATAAGTTTATGTGTTGCATAGTGGTACTGACTTGCTTCCTACGCACTTGATATATAAAGGAAAACTTCTCAGTCCCTAGTATTCAAAAGATTTCTCCTCCTCGTGACTTAGCTTTCAGTCTTGCCATGTGGAAAAACTTTACAACAACACCAGCTCGAAGAGGTGACTATAAGGTAATGGAATGTAGCTTATCTTATGGCTTAACTCATGGCTTGGTGCACTATTTTTTGTTGACTTTATGTGTTGACTCGACCTGTGGACTAGGCTAGACTCATGGCTTTGAAATTGTGATTTGGCATAACTAATGGCTTGGATCATGGCTTGGTGTTTAGCAAAGAATTTGGTATATGGTTTTGGTGTGATATGGCTTAGGTTTAAGATAGTTTAGGAATAAAACATTTAAGTGCACACATCACTTTTTTCTTAGGAATTTTTTAGAAATAAAATATACATTTCATTTCAAAGTATAAAGAAGCCATAAAAACTAGGGGTTAGGAAGCATTGACGATGCTTTGAAATGCATGTGAAAATGATCACATAGAGATTTGATGAAGATATGGAAGTTAAAATACTGGCTAGAAAACTTTAGAAATGAGCGTATTGAATAAAAGTTGAGAAGACACTCCAAAAAATACCAGTGCATTTTTTATCGATAACATCTTGATCCAACTGGGATGGAGACCTCCCTGCAAGGTTTCCAAGAAACTTGTAGTTTCAGTCACCTTTAGCATTGGGCATGTAGTCATCTGGATTTTACAACTGATCTTTTGTGAACCTGTAGTCTGCATGTAGCTTACTCTGCGTATTTATGAAATCAATCAACTGAAAATGATCTTTCTGCTCATATGAAGAGCTTATTCTACTACCTATTCCTACACTAACCCATTGTACTTCTTCTTAATCAAGTAAAAGTATGCTTCCAATGCAACCATGTAAGAAATTGATTTACTGAACCTGTTCTTAATCTTGACTCAAAGAATGAAGAAAAGAATAGCCAACATACATGTGGTTTAAATAGATAATAAAGCCAACTTTCATCTGACAGAAATACTTTAACACATATGTTGTTCATAGATTCCAAATAGTTTGCAATAGGGTCATTAAAACCATAAAAGAATACCTCTTTTTCCTGTTGTTCCAACTGAAAATTTAAGTGCTTATGCTGATGGATTTCAGTGATATCCATGTTGAACGTGGACTGCTCAGTATTTGATGTAGAAAAATGTGTGCTCAATTGATGATCTAAACTTTCCTGTTCCCCTTCATCATATCCCTGTGATTTGAATTCGTCACTATGATGTGTTGGCCCATTGCAACTGACAATTTATGAGAGAGAAAAAGAAATGTGTTTTTGATCTTCTATATCACTGCCTTCCTCTTCATCAACAACCTTTATATAAAAAACTGAAACAAAGGGTTCAAAAGGAAGATAGTGCTATTGATGTTCCTTATGAAGACAAGATGATTTCTGCAAATTATGTCCCTCGTGATTGCTGCAATATTGCTTTGTTTGCGAATTTGGAAGCTGAGGGATGCCCTCAATATTTGTTGCAGATTCAACTCTGTCACATGCCAATTTGTCAATCTGCTCATTTTTATCTGAGATCTCAAAAGAAATGACCTAGTCTTTATGTGAATTAGAAACAATAGGTACATTTTATATGATGTCAAAAATAACTACAAAATTGATGTCAAAATGGAGGTCATCTAGAACCTTTGGATCTTTATGAAAAGTATCCTCTTAAACCACATACTTTTCAGCACAATCAAACTTTTCATGTCCATTAATTTGACAAAACAAATTAAATTCATGACAACATTCTGGAAAAAGGGCATCAACTGGAAAGTCATCTTTACAGAACAAATTGAATGCATCATGAAAATATTTCAAAGAGCTGATACTGGTGGTTGGAAGTGATCTACACTAGTCAAGGGCTGCTCCTTTCAATGAAAATATGAAAATCTTGATCTTGACATCCTCATGTATAATCTAACATTCACGAATAAACTCATGGAAATCTAGCAGATGTTCAGTCAGAACCTCCCAATCTTCTCCTTTAAATGTAGGAAGAATACCTTCCCATTCATCTCTACTAGGTAGAGGATTAGGGAAACCAACAATCTTGGAAAAATCATAGAAAGCATACCTTTTTGCTAAGATATTGTTCATTTCATACCAGTGGAGTCACCAACAGATTTTTGAACAATGGAGTCGCCTCTGAATCCATCCTTCATGGAGTCGCCAGATCGATGATTACAACCGAAAATATGTCTAGACTTTGTCTATCATCAAAGATGGATCTTTTCGTCTCCCAAGGAAGTTGAGCTTCAATCTCCTCTCCCCGGTAATGGTGCCAATTTTTTATCACTCCAGGAAACTCTCCTAGGTTGTATATCAGAGATGCCTGGTAACTTAATAATTTCTCAATGTTTTAATCAAATGGATCGAGATGGATGACTCAATCAAATCTCACACACTCTAGACATATATGAATACTTTCAGAAAGATAAGGCTTTCAACCAAAGGTGTTCAAAAGGTTTAAAAAACAGTGAAAGTATGGAGAATACCTATAATACTAGCAAAACATATACACAAAGTACATATGAATGGCCAGATAAAATAAGTGAAGTACTTGCAGATTATATGTTTATGGATGTAATGACAAGTTGAAAGTTATCATACATCAGATAAATAATAAACAACGAACATAATATTCATATACAAGTAGGATAAGAGAGAATATGAAAGTCTGAATAGAGATGGCAAAAGAAGCTTATGTTTGATATATATTCAAAAAGTCTGAAGAATACAATAGTAGTGGTCAAGTCCCCATAGTCGAACCCCTTAGTTCATCAAAAGTCTATGGCTCTATAGCCCTTACAAAAAAGTTCTAGATCCTATTAAAATGGATCTAATATACTAATAATGGAAAATAATAAAAGCGACTCTCAAGAATAAGATCTAGTCCTATCATAAAGGTCAAAACCTTATCGAATAGTCTTCAACAAATCTGCAATATTCAACAGTCTTCAACATCTTGATGAGATGATCAAGTACTTGAACTCATCCTTTGACAACTGGATGCTTGTTGACCAAAATAGAAAGGTCTTTTATCTTGTTTACTTTAATATCTGCCTTAAAATATGGAACATAACACTAAAACAGATCCCTTTAATCTTTATCTTACATTAGAAACCTTACTTGTGGAATTCAGATTAGAAAAAATCGGATCTATGCAAAAATAATACCTCTTTGCCCTATCTGTTATTTCGGTGGCCTGTGAGCCTAAATTCTAACCTATAAGCCATCGAAAGCTCTGTTTTCGGTGGCTAAGGACAACTGTGAAAACTGAAATAGCCACCGAAAAGGTAGGCTTTAACAGACTTCTCTCTCAATAGTAGATAGATTTCTAATAAAACTTGTCTTGTTATTTGTTAGGAAGCTCCCTCGCTTGTAGCACTACAGGTGTAAAGAGTAAAAAAATACTACAAATGATTGAAGAAAGCATTTTGAAAAGAGCTACTAGTCATTTTAGTTGAACTCTCACTTGTAGGTTGATATCTTTGATGCTTTCTAAACCCATGATGTTGCTTCCATATCACTGTGTATATAGATTTGAAGTTTATTGAGGAATCTAACATATATATTTTATCAGTGATATATATAGGACCTTAATGTCTTCTGACTGCTGGAAAGGGTTTGCTACCCAAGTCTTCATATATATGCTCTTATTTCTTTAGGCATAAACATAGTATAAGTAAGGTAAGAGTGACCAAGCTCCTGTTAAGTACTATGTCTGATGTTGACTGTATAATTTGCTATGGCTAGTGTTCTGATAACTATCTTCATCAACCTGTGACATTCCATAATTCTGAATAAGGATCACTGGAGGTTCTTTCCATACTTTGCACTTTTCCTCTGTATTCTGTATGAGCAGGATGACTAGGTAGAAGATCTGCCATTTGATAAAATTAAGAACCTGACACATTGTGTGGTTTTCCTCCATAATTTCCAAGGATTATCGAATTTGTGTTGGAGAAATTCATTCACCATTTCCTGTACAATCTTTCCGAATCTACAATAGCAAGGAATGCTTTGATAGTAATCTCAGTTAGCATGTATTTTCATTGATTTACAATCTTTGAAGAGAGGAAAATCATGCATTTTCTTGTTTGCATTGCACATACCCAGATGGAATTACCTGCATGAAACTTGTTAATGCATAAGTTAATGAAATACCCAAAACCTTCTCTATAGGGTTCACATTATTTGCAAGAGCACTAAAATCTGTTCGCATAACCTGGAAATCAAAAACACTCTAATACTTGTGGAAGATGTCATGCAATGTGCCTTAATATTTGGAAATTGATTATGTTTTTTATTCACTTCTAGAACCAGATCTCAATGTAGGTAGTGACATCTTTCAACATAGACAACTAGGTATCACCTGTGCAACATTGTCAAAAACCTCATCGCACAAAACTCAGGGGAAAACCTCTTTTGGCACTTTTCCAATTTTCTCTGGAATTTTGTATGGTTGTTTCAAATACATGCTTACTCCCAATTAAGAACATGATATCTATGACATGTATATTATATAACTCTCCATCATTTTAAATGGCCCTTTCGACCTCCTGATATTTTTCGATGATGATACCTGATGAAAAAAATCCTTGATAAGACTTTATGCTTTTCTCTGCAATGAACCCCAACAATAATGATGATTTACCATGTCACTGTGTCGAAAAGAATTTTGGATCCAACTCATATGCAACATGCATGAACCTAGGGCACTTGCACATGACTTCTATCACCCAACTAATGCTTGTTGTTGTAGACTTATTTATTAGCTTGTGCATTGGCTTGTGATAAGTTTATGTGTTGCGTAGTGGTACTGACTTGCTACCTACACACTTGATATATAAAGGAAAACTTCTTGGTTCCTAGTATTCAAAAGATTTCTCCTCCTCGTGACTTATCTTTCGGTCTTGCCATGTGGAACAACTTAACAACAACACCAACTTGAAGAGGTGACTATAAGGTAATGGCATGTAGTTTATCTTATGGCTTAACTCATGGCTTGGTGCACTAAGATTTGTTGACTTTATGTGTTGACTCGACATGTGGACTAGGCTAGACTCGTGGCTTGGTGCACTAAGATTTGTTGACTTTATGTGTTGACTTGACATGTGGACTAGGCTAGACTCGTGGCTTTGAAATTGTGATTTGGCATAACTGATGGCTTGGATCATGGCTTGGTGTTTAGCAAAGAATTTGGTATATAGTTTTGATGTGATATGGCTTAGTTTTAGGATAGTTTAGGAATAAAACATTTAAGTGCACACACCACTTTTTGCTTAGGAATGTTTTAGAAATAAAATATACATTTCATTTCAAAGTATAAAGAAGCCATAAAAACTAGGTTTTAGGAAGCGCTGACAATGCTTTGAAATGCAAGTGAAAACGATCACATAGAGCTTTGATGAAGATCTGGAAGTTAACATACTGGCTAGAAAACTTTAGAAATGAGCGTATTGAATAAAAGTTGAGAAGACACTCCAAAAAATACTAGTGCATTTTTATCGCTAACACACTACTCAGAATTATATAAGGGTATTGAGAAAAAGAATATTCCTCATAGTATTTGATGAAGTGGCCACATTCACAGTATGATTTCCACTTAAAAGGGAGTTTTTCATAGTCAAGTTTTTGAACATTGGTCCAATTATATAAGGATATATTAAAGCTTTAGGGAGCTCTTTATCTAGATCCACCTCAACACAAGTTATATTACATGAAAACATACTTTATTTGGGCTTGAACTTGTCAGTATATCTCCCCAAATAATTTTTAATTGATTATATGGAATTGTCATTCCATCAATGGAGGGGAAAGTGAGGGAGACATACCCACATTGGGACCACAAAGGGAAGATATACCTCAAGCTCAAACTCTTGTGTAAATCAATCCATGTACATTCCTCATAGACCCATAAAGTAAGGTCCATTATGGAATATGAGAGCTATGTCTTAAGTTCAAACATAAAGGTGAAGAAACCCCTTACACAAAAAAATATGAGAGATTACCTTTTATCATATACATCCAATTTTTTTTCATGCATTAATCCCTAGCCTAGTAAATTGGACCATGAGGGATATTTAGCAAGGGCCATAAATTTGAGGTGCACAAGATACAATAACAACTTCACCTTCAATGCAGAGGTTAATTTCGTCACAAAATGTGAAGGTGAAGCGTTGTGGGAATTCTTATGATAAGAAGCCACCAATTCCTAGAACTCCAGAGCTTTGGTAGGGAGGAATGAGGACCTAGAGGGGATTTTCCCTCTAAGACCCACGTCCATGAGGGATAAGTGTCTAGGTTGGGAGCATAGGGGTGTGATAGGATATACATCCAAATTCATATTTTGTCAAGTTCAAAAATTATAATTTTGACATTTCTTGAACAAGCATATTATATAGGCTTCTATAAAGTGGGAATCAAAGTTCCAAGACACTACATGAAATGGACCAAAAGTATTCTAGATCATCATCTCTATCTATAAAATGTGTAACTATAGAAAAGTTATCTTAAAAAATGTATAATATGATTAAAATATTAATTACATGTATCATTTTTTTTTCTTAAAAAATGTTACATTGAGTTGATCTACAAATGCATATATAAATTTTTCAGGAGGATATGGACAAAATAAGGAAAGAATGGTGCAAAGAGATAATGGAATATAGATAAATTAAGGATGTTATTAATGGTGAAAAGAGATAATGGCATGTAGATGAATTAAGTGTAACAACCAGTTAAATTAATTAATGATTATAATTAATTAAGTTAATTTAAGTGAATTAATTATTGAGCTAATAAGATTTTGTATTTTTTTTAGAATTAAGTAATGTAACAAACAAGGGATTTCAATTGGGAGAGGGAAGAGAGACCTGAGGAGGAAAATTGTTGGAAAAATATTTGGGTGGGATTACTAGTGGACTAGAGTTGCTGGGATTTTGGGCTCGAGGGCCAAGAAATCAGATTTCCTGGAGCTAGGGAGCTAGAGAAGCTATGTTCCTAGTTGGTTGGGAGGAATCAGTTTTAGACAAGTTGTTAACAGGAAAAGAAAGGGACAAACTTATTCATCAACATGTATTTCATTGATTTTACTTATTAATTTTTTTCTGTAAATAAAAGTTAAAAATACATACTTATATTTGAAACATGTGTTAGAAGATTTAATATTTAACTGTTAGTTATATTAGAACAAAACCATAAATTAGATTTACTTGATGAAAACAGATACATAAATAAAATGACATGTAAACAGAGTGACTAAGTCATTTAGATAACTAATTGATTGTTAAAACCATGAATCCATGGGTAGGGGGAATTACATCTGGTATTAGAGACTGATTTCAAAACTGAAACCTAGGGATTACCTACTCGCATAACTGAAAGTTATGATATCTTTTTTACAACAACCATGAATAGCCAGAAATAAATAAATAAATAAAACCCTAAGAGACTAACCAAAATATTGAAAGAGAGAGGTAGCATGAAAATAACCATGAAATTTCTATAAACATTTCATGAACTAGTTAAAATTTTGAAAGCCAAAACCTGTTCAACCTATTCACCTATGATATCCATGAAAAGAGATAACAATATTATTAATTATGAATTAAAGAAACAAAATAAATGTACATGTTCATAAGTAATATATATATATAGACAGATATATAGATAGATAGATATGTGACTAGGGTTTTTAGTCTATTATCTATTTTTTTTTAAAGGATAGAGAGAGTTCTTGCAAAACAATGTAAAAGATCCCATCCTTAGATAGACCATTTTGTTTAAAAAAAGTGATCTAAGATTTTGGATGACCTCGTGTCAGGAAAAAGGCCGCCTATGTTGGAATAGGGATTTAAACCACATATTGAATAACCCTTGAAATTCCCTAGATAAACATGCTTCCTCTGTAGCTCCAGGTAATGAAGCACCCAACCGTTCTGCCTTTGAGCCAATGCTTTGGCCATCCTCAAAATCCAATTAATATGGGAGAGAAAACATATTGGCCTCCTTCCATAGTAGTTGTGAACCTTCTTATAAGAATTGGAATCTTCGGAAGCCATGAAGACCCTCCATCATTCTGCTTCATTTTATGGCCTTCCACAAGAGTGCATGTGGCAAGGTGCTTCAGTTGCTCTAAGACTAAGGACTGAGGAAATTCCACACCTCTTATTTGTTTGAAAACACATGTATTCCAACAGAGGATAAACACCTTCAGTAACCACTCACACAACCAGATCAAAGATCAACACACCGATGTTTTAACGTGTTAAAACCCCTATGGGGAAACATCCATGGCCCCAGCCAACACGACCACTTACAACATTTTTTTAATGCAAAAGAAAAATATTACATAGATATTTTACAAAATAGTTTCTCACAATTGATCATAGGCAAATGACCCTCCATGCTCTTTAAATATAGATCATGGACCAATCAGGTGTTAAGCCACAGATCAATGGTCGTTAAGATCAAGGAGAATATGAACCATTAGATCACTTTATGTCGAGAACATATCGTGACTGCCAGATTTCGTAACTACAAATGCATACTAATGCATACTAAATAAACACACTAAGAAACACACTTTTACCTAACGACACATTAGGCCAAGTAGATATTAACTAAATCCTAAGTGTCTAAATATCCTAACATCCCCCCTTAAGAACAACTTGGTATAGGATTGAAGGATTTACAATATTGACACAATAGGAGAAGGAAGGAGGCATTATATCCTATCCCCCCTTGATGACAAATTCCTGAACTCCTAACATAGATCGAAGTTTGGAAAACTTCGCTTCTGTAAGAGAATTTGTGAAATTGTCTACAACTTGATCTTTTGTAGGGAAAAAGAGCACTTCAATAAATTGATCATGAATGAGCTTTCTGATGAAGTTAATGTGTATCTCAATGTGTTTGATATGTTGATATTGAACCGAGTCTTTGGCGATCTTGATGACACTTTGATTCTCACACCAAAGTCTGGTCGGATGTTGCTGCTGGAATCCAAACTCTGAAAGGATCTGTCGAAGCCACAAGGCTTCCTGAATTTCATTTACTGCTACTTGGTACTCTACTTTTGCTAAAGAAAGTGCAATAGCCTATTATTTCTTACATGCCCAAGTGACAGGTCCTTAACCAAGGATGAAAACATAACCTGCAATAGACTTCCAATCATCAGGGTCGTCGGCCCAATCAAAATCAGTAAAACCTACCAATAAAGGAGTCCCCTCTAAACTGTAATGTATCTCAAACTGAACTGTACCACGAACATAGTGAAGTATCCTTTTAGCTACTTTCCAATGAATTTAATGGGGTGTTTTCATATACCAAGAAACAATACCAACAACAAATGAAATATCAGGATGGGTATGAGTCAAGTATAAGAGGCTACCAACTAATTGACAATACAGTGTGGCATCAACTTCGGGAGAAGTACAGGTGGCAGTAAGATTGACTCCAGATTGGAAGGGAGAAGGGGATGGTTTACAATAATCCATGTGAAATAGAAGAAGAAGGTCACAAGCATACTTAGACTAGAAAATAAAATTTCCTTCATTGGTTTGCAAAAATTGGAGGCCAAGGAAATAGTGCAAAAACCCTAAGTCTCCAATTTCAAATTTCTTCTTAAGGCTAGTTTTCACATGGTTTAAAAGTTTTGAGTCACTACTAGTAAGGATAAGATCATCAACATAAAGGAAAAGGATGATGAGATGACTCCCTACTTTCTTTGTATATATATTAAGATCATAATGGAATCTAGAGAATCTGGTGTCAATAAGAAAGTTTTCCATTTTGGCATACCAAGCTCGGGGATCTTGCTTAAGACCATAAATATATTTCTTAAGGATAAAAACAAGGCTAGATTCATTCTGGACATAGCCAGGAGGTTGTTCCATGTATATTTCTTCGTGCAAATATTCATGCAAGAAGGCGGATTTAACATCCATCTGATGGACCTCCCATTTATGTGAGGTAGCAAGGGCAAGAACAAGGCGAATGTAATTCATTTTGGCTATAGGGGAAAAGGTTTCATTATAGTCAATTCCTTCAACTTGGGAAAATCCTTTGGAAACTAACCAAGCCTTATGTATTTCAACACTTCCATTTGATGCATACTTAGTTCTGTAGACCCATTTAGATATGACAAGTTTTCTTCCTTTTGGAAGAGGTACAAAATACCAAGTATCATTTTCCATTAAAGAACAATACTCTTCATTCATTGTTGTATCCCAATCTAGATGACTAGAATCTTTTTCAAATGCCTCTGGATAATGAGTCTCTGAAACTTGAGCCAAAAGAGAAGAGGCTCGCTAAAACTGTGAAGGATCACCGACAAGATCACCAACAAGATCACCAGCTGCTTCTCGTGTTAAACAAACCCATCTAGGAAGTGGAGGAGTTGATGTTGGTTCAGGTTCAAAGGACTCATGTAGAGGAATGTAAGCAGACGGAGGTGGATTTTCATCCTCACTGTCATCATTTGAAGAAGAAACCAAAATATGAATAGAAGAAGGTACAAACATCAAAGATCGTTCGCAGGCCAAAGAAGGCACAATTGTCAAATTAGGCTCGCAGGCCAAGAGAGTTTCATCAAATTTAACATCTCTTTTAATAATAATTTCATTACAATGTGGTTGAAGAAGTCTATAACCTTTGACATCTTCAGAATAACCAACAAATATACACTTCTCACTTTTATGCTGCAATGCTTTCCTTTTCTTATTAGGAATGTGAGCCCATGTTATACTGCCAAATACACAGAAGTGACTTAAATATGGTTTAATTTTAGTCCAAGTTTCTTCCGGTGTTATAATTTTAAGATCCTTTATGGGAGTGCAATTTACTATTGATTTTGCACAGTTGATGGCTTCCGCCCAATGCTTTGGATTTAACCCCTTAAATTGGATCATACAATTAGCCATTTCTTTTAATGTGTGGTTCTTTCTCTCAACAACACCATTTTTTTGTGGTGTATATGGAACAATGTGTTTCATTTGGATGCCCTGTGTAGTGCAGTAACTTGTAAAATTATTGTTCACATATTCTCCTCCATTATCTATTCTTAACCTTTGAATTTGATTTCTAGATTTCTTTTCTACAAGGGCCTTGTAGGCCAGAAACTTCTCAAAAAAATCTCTCTTAAGTTTTAAGAAGTAAACCCAAGTACGTTTGGAAAAGTCATCAATGAAAGTTAAGAAATACATGCACCCAGAAAAAGGAGTAGAAAGTGGACCACACAAATCACTGTGAACAAGATACAAAGGGCCTGAGGCGTGCCAAGAGGCACGTTTGTCAAAATTGTCCCAATGATGTTTGACGAGAACAAAACCTGCAAAAACACCATCTCTGCATGAAACATGAGGAAGTTTGGTCACCATCTGTTGATTACATAGTTATTGGAATGAGCGAGAGTTTATATGACCAAACCACTCATGCCAAATTTTGTTCAAGTCATCGCTATGAGCAACAAAAACTGATGAAAAAGATGATGACCCAAAGTTGTCAAACTTGTACAACCTGGTAATATAATCAACAATTCCATTTGCAAGAACATGCTTAGGATCTTTTAGATACTTGATTACAACTTGGTGAGGTGAAAACTTTACAATTTTACCTTCACCTGAATGAGTGATTTGATATACTGATAGAAGGTTGCAAGAAAGACTTGGAACACATAAAACATCATTAAAATGACCATTATCTACTTGAATTGTTCTAGATCCCATAACACTAAGAGATATAACATCACCAACAAATATTTTCTTGGTGTTACATACATTTAGAGAAAAAAAATGTCTTTATCCTTAGCCATATGATAAGATTCTCTAGAATCAATAAGCCACTCATCAAAAGAAGAAGTAGAAGTAGTATTGAAGGAGAAACCAGAAGCAGAACATGCATTTCCATGAGAAGAAGAAGTAGAATCAATACCGATGTTGTGCTTCTTCATTGTTGCTTCTAAAGTTGCCATCTTCTTGAAACATTTGGACTCATCATGACCATATTTATCGCAAAAGTTGCAATGCCTTTCAGTCTTCTTATTTTTATATTTTGCTCATTTGTCACTATTAGGAGATGACATTGTCTAAGTGGGTTTGCCACCCTTATGTTTCTTGTTGTTGTAGCGAGGATGTTGCTTCTTGGGATTCTTGGGTTTATCTTTCTGTTGGGTGACTAAGGCTTTGTTGGAGGTACTTGCGGTGTTTATCACTCCAAGTTGTACAAGTTTATCTTTCTCTCTAATCAACAACACAAAATGAATCAAGAGTGGGTTTTTTATAATATTTCTCTAGAGCCTCTCTCATGGCATAAAAGGTAGATACAAACATAGAATATGCACTACCTAGCTTAGAAAGAATAAGATAGAATCAACGCTCTTCCTCCATCTTTTTCTCACATTCTTCACATAAAATTCTGAGTGTTAAACTTAGATAGACAATCTCCAATGCAAGAAAAATCACTTGGACTTAAAGTCAGTACTTGATTTTATAACTCTTGTGCTCGAATAATATTGAGTTTACCAATAAAAAATTCAATATTTTCCCAAGCTTCATCATGGTCATCAATTTATTTAAGGTGGAACCTTAAATTAGGAGAGATGGAAATTCCGATTAGTCCACGTTCTTCGTCACTCCTATTAACCCATTTGACTTTATTATCAACATCAGTGGGTTCTTTTTCCTTTCCCAAGGTAATCCGGTACAAGCCTTTACTTCTTAATAAATCCTTCATATGAGATTTCCTTTGGAAGTAGTTGGTGTTGGTAAGAAAAATATTACTAGAAGAATCCATATTAAATATGTACATAATATGGATTTAAAAACTGAAACTAATGATCTGGATGGAAGGATCTCGAAAAATTAGGCGGTTTTAAAAAAACAACACTAAAAGAAGACTTCGGATGTGAAAGTTATGCCCTTTTAAAAAAGGGCATAAACGATAACCAAAGGACCACGTGGTGGTGTAAGTTGTTTTATGAAGTGACCCACTTTTATAAAAAGAAGCGGGGATAACTTTTACAATGAAGTTACTTTATAAAATAAAATCCGCATGCAAAATACATAACTCTAAAATAAAATATTAAAGCTACTTATAGTGATTCACTTTTATACTTGAAGTGAAATACACTTTACAATTGAACATGAACTTTAAAAGAAAAAAGTAACAAAAAGAGAGACAAAACATATTGTATTGTTTAGCAGGAGGATTGGGTTTTTTTTTGTTGATGTTGTAAAAAAAAAAACTCTTTTCACACAAGAAAAAAATTATTTTAACCCAAGAAAAAATTTCTTTCCACACAAGAAAAATGTGTTGCTTCTCGATGACAACAAGGGTTAGATCTCAGTTAGCTTACCCGAAAAATGCACATGTTCCTATTTGTTTCTGATTTTCCAAGATCACACAGGGTGCGTGGAAAAGAGAATATGTAGATCTAAAAGAGTAGCAACCTGGAAACAAATAATATAAAACCAAAATAACTCTGCAAAAAATTAAAACTGGTGTATTCAGGCTTTATACCTCCCGATCTTACTGAAATGGCCGTATCTTGGGAAAACAAAAACCTTTTCGAGTGAAACAAAAAGTGTTCCTGACTGAAACGAGTGCTACAAATGAAATGGAACAATCCTCTCATCCTATAAATGTAAGGAAAGGACATAAAATGGATATGAGGAAACTCAGCTTCACGATATCAATCTACAACATGAGCGAGTCTTCAAACAGGCTATGATACCATGTTCGAAAACACATGTATTGCAACAAAGGATGAAAAAATTTAGTAACCACTCACAAAACCATATCAAATATCAACACACTGATGTTTTTACGTGGAAAAATCCCTATGGGGAAACATCCACGGCCGTAACCAACGCGACCACTTGCAACAGTCTATTAATGAAAAAGAAAAAGATTACAAAGATATTTTACAAGAGAGTTTCTTACAATCGATCATGAGCTTGGACTGAATACGCTTCCCAAAAAATTCCTGTACCCAGAAAAAACTCAAATAAGAGAGTTGCACATGCTCTCCCTCTTCAGAAAATTGTCTCTAGACTCATCTTCTTGGAAATCCTCTTCTCTGCCCACGAATCCCCTTATTTTCTTTCCTTCCTCAGCAAGATTGTGTGGGTCTGAATCCCTATTTCATGGTCAGCTCAGGAATTTTTTCAAATGGGTACTCTACCCATCTCCTCATTGACTCTTGAGGAGGACTTCCCAACTACCATCCTGATTGGTAATTTATTTCTGGGTCAGAGGACTTTTCTAGGTCTAAATAATTTAAATCCAGTAAGGTAATGGTCTGGTGGGGGTCATCTCAACCAGTGTTGGTTCCCCTCACCATATCTCTCATACATCATGATCTACCTTGGAAAATCCCTCTAGAATTTATGCAACACTATCCATTTTATTTAATAACATAAATACATATATTACCTTTTATAACAAAAAGGTTCATCAATTCCAACATCCACACATATTCAATCTGCCCATAGTCTTTTGGAAAGTTATAGTTATATTTACAATCTAGGGGAAACAGGGGTATTACAATCCCTTCCCCCTTAAAGGAACATCGTGCTCGATGTTCTTCTTGACAATGTGCTCCTTATGTACAAAAGTAAAAATAAATGGGTATGCATGTTTCATTGAATCCTCCATTTCCCATGTAGGTTCATCTGGACCAAAGTGTTTCCATTGCACCTTGACCTATGAAATGGTTTTGTTCCTAAGTGGGTTTTATTTCCTGTCTATTATGCATTCTGGATCTGGAAGGAATTATCCCTTTAGTTCCACCTAAATCATAGACCAATCAATTATATGATTAGAATCATGTACATATTTCTTCTGTAACAAAACATGGAAAACATTATGTGCCTTCACTATGGGAGGAAGTGATAATCTATATGCTATATGTACCACTTTATCAAAAATTTCAAAGGGTACACAATATCGAGGTGTCATCTTGGCACAAGCTCCCATTTTCAAGGAATGTTTTTTGGGCCTAACTCAGATATACACATGATCCCCTACTTTGAACTCTCTAGGAGTCCTTTTTCTATCTGCATATATTTTTTGTCTATCCTGAACTATTTTCAGATTTTGTTTTATCTGAACTACTCGTTGTTCCATTTAATTTAGCGTATACGGCCTAATCGTAATTATTTCTATTGGGTTATTCCAGCTAATTGGAATATTGCATTGTCTACCATAGAGGGCCTAAAAATGGCTCATCTTCAATGAATCTTGATAGCCATTGTTATAAACAAACTCTACTAGTGGTAGGTAGTCTTCCCACTTCTTGGGTTGATGCATTGCATGCATCCTTAACATATCCTCTAACACTTGGTTTAACCTCTCTATTTGCCCATCAGTTTGAGGGTGATAGGATGTACTAAATAGTAATTTAGTTTCAAAACAATCAAATAGATATTTCCAAAAGTTTGAAGTAAATTTTGTATCTCTGTCAGATATGATTTCCTTAGGAATGTCATGCAATCTAAATATTTCTTTCATGAAAATACTGGCAATATCTATTGCCTTGCAATTTTATTTGACGAGAATAAAGTGAGCATCCTTGCTCAGTTTTTCCACAACTACCATGATGGCGTCATTACGTTTGGTTGATTTTGGTAACCCTGTGATGAAATCCATAGAGATGGTTTCCCATTTCCATTCTGGGATTGGTAGGGGCTGCAAAAACCCTGTTGGATGTCGGTGCTCTCCCTCAACTTGTTGACATAATAGTCATTTAGCTAAGTAATAGGCTATGTCATTTTTCAATCCGGGCCAATAAAATAGTTTCCTAGTGGCCGTGGTCATTTTCTGATAACCAAGATGACTGGTATATGGTATTTTTTGTAGTTCATCCATTATGAACCTCTTCAAGTCATCACAATTTGGAATATACAACCTACCTTTGTAAGTTAGCAGGCCATCATTCAACAATTGATAACCCTCATACTTCATCTATGTGGGCTCTTGCTCTAAGTATGATTTAACAATCTTGAAAAATGCATATGTTTCTTATGCACTTTTGACTCTCTCCTTGACGTTTGTTTTATAGGTGCTTACAACTTCCAAGTGAATCACTTTCATACTTCATCTAAGGGAATTTTCCAACCTATTTTCTTTTCCTTTGATATGTTTGATTTCAAAATCAAACTCCCTAAGGAGAGCCATCCATATAGCTTGTCTAGCATTGAGTTTTGGTTGATCAAACAAATATCTCAACCCACTATGGTCTGTCATAAGCACACATATTCTACCTAGGAGCTAATTCCTCCACATTTTTAAATCATGTACTATGGAAGCCAACTCCAAATCGTGGGTCACATAATTGATTTCATGCTCATTCAATTTTTTGGATTCATAGCAAATCACATGTCCTTATTTCATAAGGACTCCTCTGAGCCCTTCCTTACAGACATCTGTACACACAAGGAATTCCTTGTTTGGGTCTGCAATATTCAACATAGGTGCATTGGTTAGAAGTTATTTCAACTATTGGAATCTCTCTTCACATTCTAAAGTTGAAATGAATTTAACTCGCTTTTTCTTAAGGAAGGTGATTGGGAAACCAATCTTGGAAAATCCCTTTATGAACCTTCTATAGTATCTTGCTAGGCCTATAAAGGATATGATATCAAACATATCCTTTGGGGTATTCCAATCCACAATGGATTTGATCTTGTCAGGTTCAACTACCACTCCTTAAGAAATAACATGGCCTAAGTAATGGACTTGTCTTTGGAAAAAGTCACACTTACTAAACTTAGCATAGAGCTGATGTTCTCTCAGCACTTGAAGCACCAACTTGAGATGTTCTTCATTCTCTTCCTTACTCTTAGAATCGATTAGGATATCATCAATGAAAACCAACACAAATCTATCCAAAAACTTATTGAGTACATTAGTCATTAAGAACATAAAATTGGTTGGTGCAT
>ML788960.1:198310-211065 GCA_009831015.1 Picea engelmannii
TGTCCCAGAAGGAATGAGGCAGTCCACTAATGAATCATTTCATATTTACCTTTTCATCCTTTATGTAGGGAACATACCTTATCACCTCAAGAAATTTGTTGATATATTCATCTATTATGAGTTGTCCTCAGTTGAGTTCATAGAACTCATTGGTCTTCCAATTAAAGTATTTTTCCGATAGATACTTCTTCTTGAAGTATTTCTCAAATTGTTTCCATGCAAGTCCTTCACATGGATTCCTTTCTCATTCCTAAGGTCCTCCCACTAAATGGAGGCCTTTCCATTGAAGTTGAAAATGGTTATTCAAGCCTTTAAGTTTCCAGAGTAGTCATGGACTCTGAAGTACTTTTTCAAGCCGAGCAACCAAACTTTTTCTTCTTACCCCTTCTTAATTTCTCCATTGAAAGCGGGTGGTTTGGATTTCTTAAACTCTTTAGGGTCTTTTCTCTTGGAATGTTTGCTCTTCCTTTTTCTCCTCTGGGAATGTGAACTAGTCTTGCTACTAGAATATCCTTGGATTTGTCAGTTTCTTCACTAGAGGATTCTTCTGTTGAGTGTCTCTTGGCTCCATGTTGGGCCTTCTTTGAGGTGCTCCTCCTTGTGTGGCCACTTTCAAGACCATGTTTTCGTATCTCAGGTGGAATTTGGGTCTTCTTAATATTATGTATGTCCACATGATTGGCTATTGGTCCATGTTGCAGTTGCCTTTGTATATCAGATAGGCTTTGCAGTAAGACTGCGTTAATTTCAGTTTGTTTTTCCTATTTTTTATCAGCCTTTCATTGTCATCCTTGCAAATCTATAATTACGCCATGAGGCTTCTTATGGTTTCAGCCAAATCTGGAGGGGTTTCCATTGCCATCCTCCCATCAGATTCTTCTTCTCTATTGTGGTATCTTTCCCCCAAATCATGGTGTGTCACCATACTTTACATTGTAGTTTTCTCGTTGTCCACTGACTGCTTGAGTGCTAATAATTTTTTTTCCATTAGTTAATTATCTACTAGTTTATGAACATCACATACAATTTATAAGGTGAAGTCAACTTCTTTATTTGGAACACTAAAAACACATAGTTTAGACTTTCAAAACATATAACAACATCAGAAAGTTTCATTTCTCTTTTCAACAGTGGCTTAGATAAGTTTCTTATGAATGGGGTAATATAGGGGGTTACCCCTTAAAAGTTCTCTAATAATATTTTTATGTGACTCATTCCTGAGCCCAAGAAAACCAAGTGTTGTCACCCGCTCTGATACCACTCTGTAACACACTCGACCCCTTAGGAATCCATTAGATGGATGGGGTATACAAATTTTTCTTTTACTCAAGGATCTCAGATCCTCTTCCCGAAATCTCCATCTTCTTGTGCTCATCAAGAAATTTACAACAAATGTCACCATGCTCAAATATGAGCTCTAGATTGAAAGTTACGCCCTTGTTTAACGAATAGGATTACATGACTTCGACGTTCAGTGTTGAATGCCATTTTCTCTAATAGCATATCATCCAGAGTCCCAAAACCTTGGAGTCCTGCCACTTGGTTATGACCTTCAAACTTTTCAACTTATTCAACACACCACCCCCAAACCTCCAGAGTTATGAAACCCCAGACTTCCAAAGGTTCCACACTTACACGTGCTGGCGCGTTAAATGCAGAGGTAGGGGTAGGTAGGTCTCGGCCTTTGATCATTTACCCCAACATTCCAACATCCCAAGTTCCCTAAAGTCCCAAACTCCCGGTGTCCCAGGTACTCCACCAGCTTTTAGGTGAAGTGAACATGCGCCAGGGGGATGACATGTGGCAAGGGGTAGAGATGACACTAGACCCTGTCAATGGGTGACATGTATCATGTTCTAATGGGAATATAAGGTCTATAAAAATATGAATCAAGGTGACATGTGGCATGCCCAACATGGGTCCATGTCACCCTGGGTGATGTCAACGTTCCATGTCACTTCGAGTGACAGCCTTTAGGAGTCTCTAGCTTCTCCTTCCTATGAAATCTCCCAGAGCTCTGAAGCCTGAACTCATGCCAACAACCTCCCAACACCCCTTATATCCCATGATCGAGATGGGTCCACATAGAACCGTAGATATATGGCCTTCGTTGCTTCGCGGCTTCAGCATTCTGGGGTTTGGTTGTCTATTTTCCTTTTTACTCCTGGAGTGGTAAGCATTGGGCTGGCCAAGATCTATATCCAACGGTCAGGAGGGATCCTGAAGAATCCTTGAATCGATGGTCCTTGTCATTTCATGACTTTGACATTCGAGCGTTCTACCCATTTAAAACTCCCTTTCTCCCGGAGTGGTCAACGTTGGACTGACCGTGACGTAGATCCAATGGTCATGGGAGATCCCAAAGCATCCCTAGATCTATAGTTCTCGTCACTTCACGGGTTCGATGTTCTGCGGTTCCACCCAATTAACACTCCCTTTCTCCCAGAGTGGTAAATGTTGGACTGATTGTGACTTAGATCCAACGACTGGGAAAGATCCTGAAGTGTCTTCAGATCTATGACTCGTGTTACTTCATGACTAGCAGCTGGGTCAGGTTTTAACGGTGGGATATATCCCATGTTCACAGTTAAGGAAACCGCTAGATGTCGGTCAACCTCATTGGTAACTATACCAGTAGGTTGCCTTCGGTTGTTTTTGAAGGTTTCAAATTCATAACTTCTAGGATCTCCAGACTCCTGGATTTTTCGAAGCCAAAATAGCTTAGCTCCTTTCAGTCCTAGCGAAGGGTTCCAAGTTCCTAGTCATATGGGTTCCCTAAAAAATCTCGGGTTTGTACACTCAACTCTTAGCCGTGATTTGGTTAGGGTCATGGAAATGAGCCTTCAGTCACACAAATGAATGTTTTGAAGGAGGCACAATCCCACCTGGATACTCATTCGAGGGGTCAACAGGACTGAGGTGTTCCAACGAAGTCTTCCCCGACTCTTACCTTACAAAATCAACCCTTGGGAAAATTCCCTTAACTATTTTTCAACCAGTACAGATATCATAAAATTATTCCTAAATTTAGTTGAAGACCCATGTCTAATAGTTCTCCTACTGCTAAGCAGAGGCAAATTTCAATCATAGAAACAAATATCCAACCATCACTCCAATCCTATCACATAGGGTATAAGAATACTTATCAAGAAAAAAAGATAGTGAAGAAACTACTGAGAGGGGTGCCCTTTTCCACCCAACCGTAGGCACAACCACTCCTGTATGGATTTACCACTTGCCACTGCCTAGCTAGATCATGATGCTCTGAGAGAGACTCTTCCTTCTTGCTCAACAACAACTAGGGAAAAAGATCACTCTCCTCTTCCCACATAATTTAGCAGATCGTTTCTTCATCTACCAAGAAAGGGGGTTTGTGATGAGTTCTTCCTCAGTCACTCATATTATTATAAACCCATTTATCATCTTGTACTGAAGACGCTTCCCAAAACATTATTGTACCTAGAAAAAACTCGAACCAGAGAGTTGCACATGCTCTCCCTCTTCAGAAAATGGTCTCTAGACTCATCTTCTTGGCAATCCTCTTCTCTACCCACAAAACCCCTTGTTTTTTTCCCTTCATTAGCAAGATTGTGTGGTCTGAATCCCCATTTTGTGGTCAGGTTAGGAAGTGTTTTATATGGGTACTCTTCCCATGTCCTCATTGACTCTTGAGGAGGACTTCGCAAATACCATCCTGACTGGTAATTTATTTATGGGTCAAAGGATTGTTCTGGGTCTGAATAATTTAAATCCAGTAAGGTACTGTTCTGGTGTGGGTCATCTCAACCATTATTGGTTCCCCTCACCATCTCTCTCATGCATCATGATCTATCTTGGAAAACCCCTCCAGCAGTTATGAAACACTATCCATTTTATTTAATAACATAAATACATATATTACCTTTTATAATAAAAATGTTCATCAATTCCAACATCCACACAAATTCAGTTTGCCCATAGTCTTTTGGAAAGTTATAGTTATATTTACAAGTTGGGGGAAACATGGGTATTATAATCCCCTCCCCCTTAAACAAACATCGTCCTTGATGTTTTACCTGTCAATGTGCTCTATATGTATAGAAGTAAACAAAAGGGGGTATGCATGTTTTATGGCATCCTCCATTTCCCATGTAGCTTCATCTGGACCAAAGTGTTTCCATTGCACCTTGACCTATGCAATGGTTATCTTCCTAAGTGGGATTTCCTTCCCGTCTATTATGCATTGTGTATTTGGCAGGAATTATCCCTCTAGTTCCACCTAAATCACATACCAATCAATTATATTATTAGAATCATGTACATATTTATTCAGTAAAGAAACATGGAAAACATTATGTGCCTTCACTGTGGAAGGAAGTTCTAGTTTATATGCTACAGGTCCCACTTTATCTAAAATTTTAAAGGGTCCACAATACCAAGGTTCCACCTTGGCACAAGCTCCCATTATCAAGGAACTTTTTGTGGGTCTAACTCAGAGATACACATGATCCCCTGCTTTGAATTCTCTAGGAGTCTTTTTTCTGTCTGCATAGATTTTTTGTCTATCCCGAACTATTTTCAGATTCTATTTTATCTGAACTACTTGTTGTTCCATTTTCTTTAACATATATGGCATGATCGTAATTCTATCTATTGGGTTATTCCAACCAATTTGAATATTGCATTGTCTACCAAAGAGGGCCTCAAAAGGGATCATCTTCAATGACTCTTGATAGCCATTGTTATAAGCAAACTCTACAAGTGGTAGGTAGTATTCCCACTTCTTGGGTTGATGCATTACTTACATCCTTAACATATCCTCTAACACTTGGTTTACCCTCTCTATATTCCCATCAGTTTGAGGGTGATAGGATGTACTAAATAGTAATTTAGTTTCAAAACCATCAAATAGAGATTTCCAAAAGTTTGAAGTAAATTTTGTCTCTCTGTCGGATATGATTTCCTTAGCCATGTCATGCAGTCTAAAAATTTCTTTCATGAAAATAATGGCAATATATATTGCCTTGAAATTTGATTTGATAGGAATAAAGTGAGTAACCTTGCTCAGTTTTTACACAACAACCATGATGGCATCATTCTGTTTGGTTGATTTTGGTAACCCTACGATGAAATCCATGGTGATGGTTTCCCATTTCCATTTTGGGATTTGTAGGGGATGCAAAAACCTTGGTGGATGTCGGTGCTCTGCCTTAACCTAATGAAATTATAGACATTTAACTAAGTAATTGGCTATGTCCTTTTTCATTCTAGGCCAATAAAATAGTTTCCTAGTGGTTGTGATGATTTTCTGATAACCAGGATGACTGGTATATGATCTTTTGTGTAGTTCATCCATTATGAAACTATTCAATTCGACACAATTTGGAATAGACAACCTACCTTTTTAAGTTAACAATCCATCATTCAACAATTGATAACCCTCATACTTCAGACCCGTGGGCTCTTTCCCTAAGTATGATTTCACAGTCTTGAAAAATGCATCTATTTCTTATGCACTTTTGAATCTCTCCTTTACGTTCATTTTACAGGTGCTTACACCTACCAAGTGAATCACTTTCATACTTCTCCTAAGGGAATCAACCACCTTATTTTATTTTCCTTTGATATGTTTGATTTCAAAATCAAACTCACTAAGGAGAGACATCCATCTAGCATTGAGTTTTGGTTGATCAAACAAATATCTCAACCCACTATGTTCTGTCATAAGCACAAATATTCTACCTAAGAGGTAATTCCTCCACATTTTTAAAGAATGTACTATGGAAGCCAACTCCAAATCATGGGTCACATAATTGATTTCATGCTCATTCAATTTTTTGGATTTGTAGCAAATCACATGTACTTCTTGCATAAGGACTCCTCTGAGCCCTTCCTTGTAGGCATATGTACACAAAAGGAAGTCCTTGTTTGGGTCTGCAATATTCAACATGGGTGCATTGGTTAGAAGGTATTTCAGTTATTGGAATCTCTCTTCAAATTCTGAAGTCCAAATGAATTTAACTCCCTTTTTCTTAAGGAAGGTGATTGGGAAACCGATCTTGGAAAATCCCTTATGAACATTCTATAGTATCCTACTAGGCCCATAAAGGATCTGATATCAGATACATCCTTTGGAGTAGGCCAATCCATAACATATTTGATCTTATCAGGTTCAACTACCACTCCTTCTTTAGAAATAACATGGACTAAGTAATGGAATTGTCTTTGGAAAAATTCACACTTACTAAACTTAGCATAGAGATGATGTTCTCTCAACACTTGAAGCACCAAATTGAGATGTTCTTCATGCTCTTCCAAACTCTTAGAATATATTAGGATATCATCAATGAAAACCAACAAAAATATATCCAAAAACTTACCGAGTACATTATTCATTAAGCAAATAAAAGTGGATGGTGCATTGGTAAGTCCAAATGGTACCACCACAAATTCATAGTTCCCATATCTTTTCCTAAAGGTTGTTTTGTCGATATCTTTGTCCTTAATTTGGAATTGATGGTATCAAGACCTCAATTCAATCTTGGAGAAAATTGTAGCACCCCTTAATTGGTCAAACAGATCATCAATTCTTGGCAAGGGATACTTATTCTCAATGGTCATCTTATTAAGTTTTCTATATACTATGCACAACCTAAGTGTGTCATCCTTATTTTTTACAAACAAGGTTGGTGCTCCCCATGGAGACACACTAGGCCGAATGTAGCCTTTGTCCAACATCTTCTTTAGCTGTATTTTGAGCTCAATTATCTCTAGTGTACTCATTCTATAGGGTGTTCTAGACACTGACACTGTTCCTGGTACAAGTTCTATTGAAAAGTGAATATCTCTTCTTGGAGGTAGACTTGGTACATCTTCTAGAAACACATATTAATACTCTCTTAATATGGGATGGTCCTCTAGGCCAGGTTTATTGTTCTCAATGTAGTTCAACACTTGTATTGCATATAAAGGACATCCTTTTCTGCAATACTTCTTCACTTGAACGGATGATATTTGTCTCACTGAGAAAGGCTTTTGAATTCCTTGTAGGGTTATTTTTCTCCCTTCTTCATCCTCACAGTCCAAGGTTTTATTGTGACACTCCAAATTGGTTTTATGGGAATCCAACCATTCCATGCCAATCACTAGGTCATAAGATCCTAAAGGAAGAATGTTTAGGGTTTCCTTGGTGGTTAATCCATTCATAATGAATTGGCATGCTAGTATGACCTATGTTACCTTTCTTTTGGTTCCAGTGGCTAGTTGTACCAGCCATGATTTAACATGTTTTAGTTGCTCCAATTTACATTTATCAACAGTTTCAGGGGAAACATAACTCATATTAGAACCAGGGTCAATTAAAATGGAAACTAGATGGTTGGAAATCATACTTTCCATCTCCACCACCGAAGCTTGGTGGTTAACTTGTCTATTATCCAAGGATACATAATGTTTTGGCATGCTCCTAGCCACATCATTGATTGTGGTAGCCTCCTAGATGTTGTAGACCCTCCTATTGTCTTGTTTCCTATGTGGACAGTCCCTCAACAAATTTTCTTCTCCACAACCCCAAAATTTCAAGGGTTCTTTCTTTGTTTTATTAGTCTTACCTGGGGCTTCTCCAAAGTTTTTATTACCACTCTGAGATGGGAAATTCTGTTGATATACACTTTTAGTAGGAAGGATCATATTAGAAATTTTCCCATGGTTCTTAAATATTGAGGGTTTAAACCCTTCTTCTTGAATTCTGAATTACTTTTCTTCTTCTAGTCCTCATGAGGTTCTGTCTTATTGTTGAATTTCTCATAGAAATACCTTGCCTTCCAGATAATATATTCTAAGGTATTGGGTTCATCAAATTCAATTTTTTCTCGGAAGGACTGAGGCAATCCACTAATGAATTGTTGCATATCTACCTTTTCATCCTTTATGTAGGGCACATACCTTATCAGCTCAAGAATTTTTTTTATATATTCATTTATTGTGAGTTGTCCTAACTTGAGTTCATAGAACTCCTTGCTCTTCCCATCAAAGTATTTTTCTAACAGATACTTATTCTTGAAGTATTTCTCAAATTGTTTCCATTACAAGTCCTTCTCATGGATTCCTTTCACATTCCTAAGGTCCTCCTACCAAATGGAGGCATTTCCATTCAAGTTGAAAATGGTTATTCGAGCCTTTAAGTTTTCAGAGTAGTCATGGACTCTGAAGTACATTTTCAAGCCGTGCACCCAAACTTCTGCTTCTTCCCCCTTCTTAATTTCTCTTTCGAAAGTAGGTGGTTTGGATTTCTTAAACTCTTCAGGGTCATGGCTCTTGGAATGTTTCCACTTCTTTCTTCTCCTTTGTGAATGTAAACTAGTCTTGCTACTAGAAGATTCCTTGGAGTTGTCAGTTTCTTCACTAGAGGATTCTTCTATTGAGTGTCTCTTGGCTCCATGTTGGGCCTTCTTTGAGGTGCTCCTCCTTGTGTGGCCACTTTCAGGACCATGCTTTCGTATCTCAGGTGGGATTTGGGTCTTCTTAGTATGATGTTTGTCCACATGACTGGTTGTTGGTCCATTATGCATTTGTCTTTGTATATATGATAGGATTTACAGTAGGAATTGTTGATATTATGGTAGCTACGGGAGGTATTTACCTCCACGTGTAAACCTGACAAGGATAGAATACTCCAGGAAGCAAGAAGAAACCCTAATGAGTTTGATGCAAGAGCATCTCCCACATCAAGCGAGCCAACGCGGAAGATGATGGACAACTGGAAAGCGCTAGCACAAATTTTGAAATCTCCTTGAATTGGATGCGCCATCTTAAACGTGGTCATTTAAGAAGAGACACACTTGTGTAATGTAATCATACCTTGAGCAGCTCACTCTTGTCCTTAGTAGGTAGGATGCATTTAAAGTAGTTAATACAGGTAGATAAAATTTAATTCTAGATTAGACAGTTTTAGAGCGCAAGAGGGAAACAGGATATAGACACCCTCATTGTGTATTGTATCATTATAAGGGAGAAGGAAGAGCAAGAGCATGCAGAGAGATGTGTAAGAACACCCATGTACATATATTTGTGTTTGTTCTCTGTGTATTGATGTTGAATGATATGCTCATGAATGTTTGCTTCTTCTTATACATTTTATTTTATGTGTTGTGTATATGATTTCATGTTTAAATTGAAGTCTGAGAGGAAGAAGGAATGAGTTTCAATTGTTTCTCTATCTGAACAAGGATTCCTGCAAGGAGTGCAGTAGAATTGTCCGCAAGGAGTGCGTTGACAGAGGGTTCAGATAGGTATCTTTTGTTCTCGTTCATTCAAAAGTGCATATAGGTACAAGAGTCGTACAAGGAGTGCACAGGATAAGCAAAGTTTCAGGGTTGCGAACCTAAGAAAAGAGTTCAAAGGACTGTTGCTGCAGGAGTGCGCAGAGTCGAAGAAAATTCAACACTTGGGAGTGTCTGAAAGTTTCCGCAAGGAGTACGAATATGAGGTTTTCCTAAGAAGATGCAGAGTTGTGGAAAATTTCAGAAAGGATAAGGCCTTCGAAATTGTTGAGGGATTGCATAGGAGTTGTACCTTGAAATCTTGTAAGGAAGCATCGAAAGTTTGCATGCAGGTGGACGAGTTCCATGGAGGAACACTTGGTAATTTCACAGATTTTGCCAAGGAAGGACGGACGGTCGGAATTCTCTGAGGAGAATTCACGATATTCCGTGGGCCATCAAATCTCATGGAGGAGAAGAGGAGATACTGCAGGTATTTTCGAGAGGTTCAAAGCTCAGGAGAGGTAGGACCATAGATCCGAGTCACAAGGACCATCAGATCCATTCGTGGATTCGCATATCGGGGTTTCTTGGGTTGAAACTCCGTAATATTGCAACAGAAATCACGATATTGCGATACGCGATATCGTGACAGTCAAGCGGGTTTGAGGGGCCACAGGGGAGTCAGTGAGGTGGACAGGTGGCACACCATTTCGGGGTCTCACAGCGAGAAGTGCCGAAAACATTTCATTAGGATTCGCGATACCGCGAAAACCGAAGTGTTGATAAGGTGAAGTGACGTGAAGGGCCAACTCGCGCGTGCGTCGGAGTTTCGGCATATCGGGGTTCGGGAGTTGGAGAGACAAGTTGTTCGACATCGCGAGTGTCGAAATTGAAATATAGAAAGCCCTGATATGAAAGGGAAAGGGCCAGCATTGACTTGTGTCGGTCTCGAGGATTCGAGAACTGAACGCTTGACCTTTGGATTCGCGAAATCGAAAGTTCTGTGAGCAAGAGATCGGGAAAATCCATGTTGGAAACCCCGTAAGTGATCGGAGCCATCCATCCACTTGGGACGCATGTCAGATATTCGAAGAAAGTCGGGGATCGACATTTCGTGAGTCTCGGAGACAAGGAAAATTTGCAATTCAGAATCATGAAGTCCAATTTTCGAAAAGGAAAGAGAGTTCCATGTGGGACCTAGCTGACGTCACATCGAGAAATCGAGAATCGGGAAATTGGGAATTCCGTGGACAAGAGGTTTGATACATTTCAACCTTCGAAACCCCGAATCCTGATAAGAGGTGAGACTGTGGTCATATAAGAGAAGGTCGCATGGACTGGGGCATATCCAGGAGGGGATAAAGTCCAAAAGGAGTGCATCGAGATACCAGAGATCGAGAATCCAGGGAAGCAAGTGTTTGTGACATCGAGGATTGCGAAACCCCGAAACCCGATTGTGACTTTCTGTTACGAATGAAGAAGGGATCGACATAAAGGCTGTAAGGTGCCGAAAAAGACCTGTGGGTCAAATTTAAATAAATATTCCAGGGGAGAATCGAAGGAGCCACTCCGGTTCAGGGTGAACTTGGAACGATCCTTAAATACTGGGAGGTCAGTGCAGAGGCCTTTTGCCGAGGCAAGGGGTGCGACTGCATCAGTTTGGTATCAGATCTTAGAAAAGATTCTTTGCTTTCTGTAGCAGGGAAAAGGAAGATTCACCATGCCACCGAGAAGAAGAGATAGACAATCACCCGATCCAGAGGAGGAAAGGGAGACCTCCAGAAGAAGGGGTAGACAGGTGCAGAATCCAAAAGTAGAAAGAGATCTGCATAACATACGCGCCAAACTTGTGGATGTGGAGATAAGACAAAAATGCACAGTTGATGTAGGAGATATCAGTGAGTCCGAGAATGAAGATGATGCTGGACATGGAGAAGAAGAAGTCATAACAGAAGATGCAGCAAATGAGAGCTTGCTTAAAGCTGTTGCAAGAATGGGTGTAAAGGCAAAAATGGACATTCCAGTTTATGAGGGGAATCTGGATACAGAGGAGCTTCTAGACTGGATTAGAGATCTAGACACATACTTTGATTATGAAGATGTCTAAGAAGAAAAGAAGGTCAAGCATGCTGTCACGAGATTAAAAGGACATGGAACATTGTGGTGGGATGAACTACAAGCGGATAGGCGTTGCCAAGGCAAGCAAAAAATTAAGAGTTGGGACAGGATGATTGCAAAGATGAAAGAAAAATGCATCCCCAGGGATTATCAGATTACTCTGTTCAGGAGAATGCAGAACCTGAGACAGAAGCTGATGTTAGTGAAGGAATACACTGAAGAATTCTGCAGGTTGAATATCAGGGCAGGTCATCGTGAAAGAAATGATGAAAAAGTAGCCAGGTATATGAATGGCCTAAGATATGAGATTCAGGATGAGATGAGCATGGTAACCATCTGAATGGTGGAAGATGCTTGTCAGATGGCTCTGAAAGTAGAAGAGAAGCTGAGCCGAAAGCAGAGTCAGAGGGGCCGAGGCAGAAGTCAGCCCAGAGGCAAATCAGTTGCCTAGGACAAATATCAGAAGCCCAAAGAGGATTGGAAGTTTGGGTCTGAGCCTAAAAACAAACGTACAGAGAGAGGTGGAACCTCACAACGAGGGAAGCAATATGCTGAACAGAGAAGGCAACATACTGAGAAGAGAGGAGATTATGCTGACAGTAACACTTTTCCTCGTACTAGAGGTAGAGGAAGAGGAGGAGGTGGAGTAATCACATGCTTCACATGTGGAAAGAATGGGCACAAGTCTTATGAGTGTCCATATAAAAAGAAGGAAGGAGGAGAAACTCACATCGCCGAGGCACAAAGGCGAGATGTGGAGGCAGAAGATGTTGAAGGCGGAAGATCGTTGATGATGCGAAAAGTCTTTTTGACACCTGAGAAGGAGGTGGAGAGTTCAATCCAAAGGAATAGACTTTTTCAAACTTCTTGCAAAACCAAGGACATGGTATGCAAGGTCATTGTGGACAGTGGTAGCATGGATAATCTTATTTCTACGGATATGGTAGAAAAGCTGGAGTTGGAGACGATTGAACATCCAAGTCCATATACAGTTTCATGGCTACAAAAGGGACATCAGGTAAATGTCACTAAACAATGTTTAGTTGAATTCAAGATAGGAGGATATAATGATAAGATTTTATGTGATGTTATTCCTATGGATTTTTGTCATCTATTGCTGGGAATACCATGGCAATATGACAGAAATGTGAATCATGATGGGAGAATGAACACATACACCCTAGAGAAGAATGGGAGAACTCATATGTTGCTTCCAATCAAGGATAAGGAAGTGAAACCGGAAGTAAGCAACACTGTACTTCTCATGAGTGGGAAGGAACTTCTTACAGAGGTTAAGAAGAAGGAAGATCCACAGTTCTTTGTGATTAGAAAACCTAGAATTGTTTTGACCAACACAAGAGTGGATGGTTTACCAGAAGAAATTCAGGAACTACT
>ML788960.1:218162-251159 GCA_009831015.1 Picea engelmannii
ACTAAGCAGGATGGAAGAGACTTCTTCTTCTATAGGTAACCAAACTTTTCTTATTTATTGTACATATCTTGTTTGCATCATCTCTGTACATATCTTATATATCTATCTCTTGGAAGATAATGTGTTCCAAGAAGAACTATACCTATGGAAGAACAACAAGATAAGAATGGATATCATTAGATAATAAGCATGAAAGGATGAAATACAAATCATGTGGAAACTACTGCAAGATAAGCCGAATCAATCATGAAGAGACTTAGAAGAAGCAAAGACAGAAAGAAGTCAGCAATCGAGAGGAAATTGGAAAAAGACTTATGACGTTTTGTAGAAGACAACAAGACGAAAGAATGGACTTTGTTAGACAAGAGAGCCAATTACATATTTCATAAGACAATAAGGATGCATATGGAAGCATGGACTCTGTTATATGGAGGGAGACGATTATATGCACTGATACATGAAGCAAGGATTAGGAGGGAGCTAATCCTATGATACATTGAAGATGATGAAGTATATATCCATGATAGCATCCATGAAAAAAAATACGTATTATTTAAAGAGAAGCATTAAAGTATCCTTGGTTGTCCATCCACATCTGTGATCCTATGATGGAATCTTTAGGGCATGGAATCTATAAGAAACTCTGTGGTCTCGAGAACTAAAGAAACACATGAAGATTTCAAGAAAGAAAGAGAAGCCAGCACAACCATTCATTGTATCAAGGATCACAGGATTTCCAACCTGATATAAACTCAATAAAAGAAATCAAGCAGAGGAACTAAAAGTCGTGATGAAGAACAATGTATGGAAGAGTTATGAATGAAAGCTTTGCGAGATCCAAAACTAGGGGTTCTCCCAGATGGAGGGAGAAGACTATGATGATTACTTGTTCCAGTAAACTAGAATTATCTCTACATGAGTCATTATATCATCTACAACATCCATGAGTTGGAGTTCTACATCAGATGAATGCAAAGAATGTTCTCTAGAGAAATTGAATAAAGAGCGTATGAAGAGAAATCTCAAGACTTTGAGGCATGCTAGAAGGAGACCTTTGTATGAAGATAGAAGAAGATAACTTGGTGGAGAACCTCCAGTGTAGAACAGAAGTGCGGTGAAGATTTCCTATAACATCAATATGATTACTCAGTGGATCAGATCTCATGATGACATAAGAAGTGCCACATGGATATGTTCCAGTTTTCCAACAATTATATACTCTATTGTTCAGACATACATGAAGACTTCATAGAAAATCAGTGTTCCAGACTAAAGTACATTTAAAATCAAGCATTGAATTATTTGTGATGAAGTCCAGAAAGGAGAAAGTGGTTCTCCAATAGATATTTCCACAAATGAGCAAATAAGACGACATTTTGGTAAAGCTTCTATCCAAGATGAAAGAGTTTGTGTACTCAAGATGGAGCTCGTGGAGACGACTTCCTTATTGAAAAAGGAAGAGATGACTCCAAGGTTGGGAGGGAGCACTGAAAAATATTATTGAAGACATTCATTTTCAAGATTGAAAAATAGTCCATCTTGGACAGATGCTTTCCTGTTCGGAAAGTGGATTGAGATTTATGACAGACAACGATTTCCCATTATGGTTAACATGGGAAATGGTCTAGATTGCTAATGTATCATAGACAATGAATTCCCATTCTGGTTAACATGGGGAGTGGTCTAGGGCAGTCTCTCTTCTTGAGGGTTACTCAAGAAGACTAACCCACCTCGTTGGACAACGATTTTTCATTGTGGTTAACATGAGGAATGGTATGTTTTGGAGGTTGATACAGGACAATATTTTTCTCTTGTGGTTAATAGAGGAAATGGTTCAGAAAGTCATTCCTTAGGGTTTATACATTATCTCTAGGGTGCACTTTGATTAGTGTAGGAGGAATGGCACAGGGTGGGGAATTGTCCAGGCTCAACAATCAAGGACAGGAATTCCTTAGGGTTTATACATTCTCTCCAGGGTGCATTTTGATTAGTGTAGGAAGAATGGCCCAGGGTGGGGAATGGTCCAGGCTCAACAATCAGGGACAAGAATTCACTAGGGTTTGTACATTCTCTCCAGGGTGCACTTTGATTAGTGTAGGAAGAATGGCCCAGTGTGGGGAATGGTCCAGGTTCAGAAGACATGACAATTATTCTTCCTTGCTTGAGAAGAATAGTCTAGATATATCATTGTTATACTCTGAGGGTAGATATTATTTCAGATATCACAGATGTGATTAAAAGATTGGCCCAGATAATTTAGTTTATATCATAACATTGTTTCTGTGCAGATTGGTATCAAATGATTGTTATGAATACTGTATGACAGTAGATGTATACTACTGTGGTGGATGTGTTCCATTGTTCATGAATATACATTTTTGATCAAGTACTTGTGTGTTACTTGGTGTGGTAGTGTACCACTTGATTGTAGTTATGTACTACTATGGATAGACACAATTGTGTTCTATTTTGTTATGATTTCCTTGAAGACTATCAACAATTTATTGGAAATAATTATCAGCCAGATGAATGATGAACAAAGATTTTCCAGACAGAAAATGGTTGAGAACATTTACTCTTCTAGATTAGAAGAATGGCTCTTGTATCACTCTGTGGAGTGAGAATCATGTCTAATTAATAAGATAGAGTATGGTTTCAAGAGATGATGCAACTGATAATGATGATGGTGCTCATGATCTAGTCTATAAAACTATGTTGATGCTACCGGGTGAATGGTATGTTTTGTGCTCAAGACCATTACCTGTAATACCTCCCTAGCTAGGAGGGAGTGTTGATATTATGGTAGCTGCAGGAGGTATTTACCTCCACATGTAAACTTGACAAGGATAGAATACTCCGGGAAGCAAGAAGAAACCCTAATGAGTTGGCTAATAACCCTAGAAGATTTGTCGGCTCAAGAAGATCATTTATATTAGGTTATTAGACTCCAAGCGAAGAAGTCATCTAGAAATAATAATATATACTGAACAAACAGATACCCATAATGAGAATTCGACTCAGACAGTTAGCCAGAATTAGTATAAATATAGGAGGCCAGTTCTCATTCTGGTAGGCAGTCTCAGAATTGCAGTGCCCACTCTTGTGCGCAGGTTTGAGGAGAGCTTCCATTGTAGCTGTTGCAGCTAGCAGATCATGTTTGGCTTGGACTATCTCTTGGCTAGGGTTTGGACTATCTGATCAACTCTTGTTGGTGCGCTATCCTTGGGAAATGTGTGCTACCCTTTGTTTGGCTATCTAGCCTAGGGTTTGCTTCCAGAATGATTCTCTGTCAAGGTTAAGGTGCTCAGAGGGTGGCTTCGGACTATGGTTGGGTGACAAGGGCATTTTCAATGGTAAAACAAGCACACATATTTCATATTCTAACAGGAATGTGTTAAATTTGGTTTGTTTTTCCTATTATTTTATCAACCTTTCATTGTCAACCTTACAACTTTGTAATTCTACCATGAGGATTCTTAGGTTTTCAACCAAATCTGGAGGGGTTTCCACCGCCCTCCTCTCATTAGGTTCTTCTTCTCTATTGTGGGATATTTCCCCCAACTCATGGAGTGTCACCATTATTTACATTGTAGTTTTTCTTCTTTTCACTGACTGCTTGAGTGTTGATAATTTTTTTTTATGTTAGTTAATTATCTACTAGTTTATGAATAACACATACAATTTACAAGGTGAAGTCATATTCTTTATTTGGAACACTAAAAACACACATTTCAGACTTTCAAAACATATAACAACATTATAAAGTTTCATTCCTCTTTTTAGATGTGGCTTAGATAAGTTTATTATGAATGGGTAAGATAGGGAGTTACCCCTTAAAATTTCTCGAATAAGATTTTTATGTGACTCGTTCCTGAGCCCAAGAAAGACAAGTGTTGTTTCCCACTCTGATACCACTCTGTAACACACCCAAACCCTTAGGTATCCATTAGAGGGATGGGGCTTAAAATGTTTTCTTTTACTCAAGGATCACAGATCCTTTTCACGAGATCTCCATCTTCTTCTATTGGTCAAGAGATTTCCAACAACTATCACCATGCTCAAATCCAAGCTATGGATTGAAAGTTATGCCCTCATTTAACTAATAGGCTTACGAGAATTCTACGTTCAACGTTGAATTCCATTTTCTCTAATCACATATCCTCTAGAGTCTCGAAACACCAGAGTTATGCCACATGGTTCTGTCATTCGACCTTTTCGACTTATTAAATAGACCACCCCCAAACCTCCAAATTTTTGAAACCTCAGACTCCTAAAGGGTCCACACTTACACGTGGTGGCGTGTTAAATGCAGAGGTAGGGGAAGGTAGGTCCGGGCCTTTGACCGATTTAGCCCAGCGTTCCAACATCCCAAGTTCCTAAAAATCCCAAACTCCCTATGTCCTGGTTACTCCACTAGATTTTAGGCCAAGCGAACATGCACCAGGGGGATGACATGTGGGAAGGAGTAGAGATGACAAGTGGTCCCATCAATGGGTGACACATGTCACATTCTATTGGGAATATAAGTTCTGTAAAAATCATGAATCAAGATGACACATGGCATGCCGAACATGGGCCCACATTACCCTAGGTGGCGACAATGTGCCATGTCACTCCAAACTAACAGCCTTTGGGAGTCTCTATATTCTCCTTCCTATGAAATTTTCAAGATCTTTAAAGCTTGAAATCCTGCCAGCAACCTCCTGACACGCCTTCTATCTCATGGTCGAGATGGGTCCACATAGATCCATAGATCTACGACCTTCATTACTTCATGACTTTGACATTCAGGGGTTTGGTCATCCAGTTTCCTTTTTACTCTCAGATTTATTAGCGCCAGGCTAACCACGGTCTATATCCAACGGTCAAGAGGGATCCCAAAGCATCCTCGGATTGACGTTCCTCGTCATTTCACAACTTCGACATTCGGGATTTCTACCCATTTAACACTCTCTTTTCTCCTGAAGTGGTCAACGTTGGACTGACCAAGACGTATATCCAACGGTCATGGGATATACTGAAGCATCCCTAGATCTACGGTTCTCGTCACTTCGCGAGTTCAGCGTTTGGGGGTTCCACCCGCTTAACACTCCCTTTCTCATGGAGTGGTCAATGTTGGACTGATTGCGAATTAGATCCAACAGCCAGGAAATATCCTAAAGCATCCTCATATCTATGGGTCATGTTACTTCGTGACTGGTAGGTGGGTCACGATTTAATAGTGGGACAAATCCCACGATCACGGTTAAGGAAACCACCATATGTCGATCAACCTCACTGGTAATTGTACCAGTAGGTTTCCTTCTATTTTTTTTTAAGGTTGTAAAGTCATAAGTCCCGAAGCTCCAGACTCCTGGAGTTTCTGAAGCCAAAATAGCTTAGCTCCTTTCAGTCCTAGCGAAGGGTTCCAAGGTCCCGGTCATATGGGTTCCTTGAAAAATCTTGGGGTTGCACGCTCAACTCTTAGCTGTGATTTGGTTAGGGTCATGGACATGAACCCTCGGTCACATAGATGAATGGTTTGAAGGAGGCGCCCTCCCACCTAGTTACTAATTCGATGGGTCGACATGACTAAGGTGTTCCAATGAACCCCTCCCCAACTCTTACGTTACAAAATAAACCCTTGGGAAAATTCCCTTAAGGATTTTCCAACCAGTACAAAAATAGTAAAATTATTCCTAAATTTAGTTGAATACCCATGTCTAATAGTTCTCCTACTGCTAAGCAGAGGAAAATAGAAACCATTTAAGCACGGGGTTTATAGAAAAAACATAATCGTTTATAATATTAATCAAACAATGCAAATTTCATTCATAGTCATAGAAATCCAACCATCATTCCAATCCTAACACATAGGGTATAAGAATACTTATTGAGACAACCATATAGTGAAGAAAATACTGATATGGGTGCCCTTTTCCACCAAACTGTAGGCATATCCACTCATGTATGAATTTACCACTGGCCACCCCCTAGCTAGATCATGATGCTCTGAGATAGACTCTTCCTTCTCGTTCAACAACAACTAGGGAGAAAGATCACTCTCCACTTCCCACATGAATTTAGCAGATCGTTTCTTCCTCTAACAAGAGAGGGGGTCTATGATGATTTATTCCTCAATCACTCATCTTCTTGCAACCCTATTTATCAACTTGGACTGAAGATAGTGCCCAACAAATTCCTGTACCCAGAACAAAATTGAACCAAAGAGTTGCACATGCTCTCCCTCTTCAGAAAATGGTCTCTAGAGTCATCTTCTTGGAAATCCTCTTCTTTTCCCATGAATAGCCTTTTTTTATTTCCTTCCTCAACAATATTGTGTGGGTCTAAATCCCCATTTCGTGGTCAGGTTAGGAATTTTTTTCAGATGGGTACTCTTCCCATATCCTCATTGACTCTTAAGGAGGACTTCCCAACTACCAACTTGACTGGTAATTTATTTATGGGTCAGAGGAATGTTTTGGTTCTGAAAAATTTAAATCCAGTAAGGTATTGGTTTGGTGGGGGTCATCTCAACCATTGTTGGTTCCCCTCATCATCTCTCTCATGCATCATGATCTACCTTGGAAAACCCCTCCAGCAGTTATGCAACACTATCCATTTTATTTAATAATAGAAATACATATATTACCTTTTATAACAAAAAGGTTCATCAATTCCAACATCCACACATATTCGTTCTTCCCATAGTATTTTGGAAATTTATAGTTATATTTAAAAGTTGGTGGAAATAGGGGACAAACAACGAGATAGACAAGCGGGTAAAGGGGTTAAGCTATGCCTCTGACTTTTGATTTTAATTAAACCTATAGAAAGAATAAAAAATAGAAACAGGGAGGATGAATGCCTCTGATGGTGCTCCTTTCTCACTATGTCTCTCTCTTTCTCTTCCACTCAAGAAGAAACAAGTGTTTCACAGTTGTGATAGCCCCATATGGAAACTCCCTTCCCTCACTCGGTTCTGTATATTACACAAACCCTCACGCGAGAGAAGAGACGTCAGAGCCAAACCCTAGTGAAATGAGAGGGAAGACGAGAGGTAGGGTAGGGTTGTGAGTCGTGAGTGGGGAGTGAGAGGAACGTGGGCCTCATGCAAGGCTCCACGTTGCATACTCCATTGATTTATAATATATATATATATATATATATATATATATATATATATATATATATATATATTATTTATTTTTATTATTATAAAATTTTATTTTTTTATATATACAATTTATTATTATTATTCAATCATTTTATATATAGTTTAATTAAAATAATTTTGGTAATTTATTTCGTTATTTTAATTATTAAAAAAAATAAAATTCAACGAATAAAAAAGGGGGGGGGGTAATTACATTAATATAGTATTAACATTACTATCGTAATTAAATTATATAGACTAAGGTTAATATTATATTAATTAGTTCCAATTATTTAAGGACTTAAATGAGATTAAGGGAAGGGTTAAACATTGATTAAATAGGAAAGATAGGGTAATTGACAAATACCCTGCAGTGCTAGCATAGCTAGCAAGGAAAGAGAGTAGTAGCTTCCCTAGATGAAGTTACCAATATTAGAGGATTTTGACCCCAAACCATAGCCACTTACCTTATGGGAGTAATGTTTGTCTACAAACAAGTACATATATAAAAAAAACTTACGCCTAACCCTACGTTTGCAAGTATAAGTTTGAGTAAAACGTTGAATGCCTTAAACCCTTTTCTAATAAGCATTTGGTTGGATGCAGATTGAGTTATTCAAGATGGTTAGGATTCGAGGAAATCAAGTTCAGGGGGCATCATTGTAAAGACCACCAATGTCGGCGCTACCATTACCATCTCCTAAATTATCTCTTATATTACGCTCCTTAGAGGCTATTAATGAGACATTAAAGGGACACTAGTCAGTTGAGGTGGAAGTGGAGCCTCCACCATMTGGAGAGGGTAACCCTGAAGGGTCGAKGGAMTCAGAGAGAGCACCTCCATTGGGGGACGTCACTAGAGAACTGTATAAAATTAAACTCCCATAGTTTGTCGGGGGTCGTTCAAGTGAACATGCAGAGGCATGGTTGCAAGGAATGATGGGATGTTTCACCTTGAGAGACTATGCRTCTACATCAAAGGYGAAGATAACGATCTTTCAATTGAGAGACAGTGCCTTAAACTGGTGGGGTAATCTGAAGAGGAAGTTGCACCTTACTCCAGACACCGTCTCTTGGGATATTTTTGAGGAAAGGTTTCGAAGAAAATATTTCTCAACTTACTACAAAGAACAATAGGTAGGATCATTTCATGCTCTAATTCAGGGAAACTGAACGGTGGAAGAGTATGAAATCAGGTTCATGGAGTTATTTAAGTATGTCTCTTACATGGATACCTACCAAAGACTACTAGATCATTTTGTGTATGTATTAATTCCTAAGATAAGGGACATGGTGCAGATGCGGAAATTATCGTCAGTGGCCGAAGCAGTTGAAAGTGCTCATTATGAAGAAGAACATATGAGCTTAAATGGAGGTATGAGATCAACTATTCCACAAAAACCTGGATTCATGGGGAATACCCCTAGGACCTTCTCCAGAAAAGGAATATCTAGGAAACCTCCTTATGGGAATAGAGTTGCACCTAAAATAGTTGCAGAAGGTATTTCATTGGCAGCGAGTACATCATCCCACTCATCACCAGCGATGCAGGAAGGTCCACAACCTTCTTGGGGAGAAGCTAGTAGGGGAAGGAACTCATTTCAAAGGCCTTCACAGGAAAGTGTGCAGGTTCCATATCATGTTACTTGTTGGGGGTACGAAAGACCCCATTACCAACGTGACTGTCCAGAGTCACAATCAAGATTTGTACATAGAGAAGGAAAGGCCCCGATGGGAAGAGCGAGTAGAAGCCACCAGATTTATGCATCGCTTAATAACTGTCGAGTAGAACATCAATACACTATGGAGGAGTCATTGAGTACGCTAAATAATGGAAATGTTAAAATTTTCTTTGATTCTGGTGCTACAAATAATTTCATTTCACCTTGCACATTAGAAAAGTGTGGGTTGGTAGCCTACGAGCACGATAACTTTAAACAAGTCGAAATGGATTCGGAAGAAAAAAATATGGTAGGACCTAGCATCGACAATTTTCTTGTAGACCTGGGAGTGTGTACTACTAGGTTGAAGGTGTATGTCACTTCCCTAGGGATGTATAATCTAATCATTGGGATGGACTAGTTAGAATTTCATTGAGATTTGGTAGATTGTTTCGTGAAGAGGGTTCTTTGCATTGATGATGAAGGAAGTTTAGTAGCGATCCATGGTATACGTAGGAAGGTGTCTCTATGATTTATCTCGACAATGAAGGTTAAATGTTGAATGAGGCAAGGTTGTCGATTGTATGTAGTGGAAGAAGGTAATGAAGGGAAGGGACCTTCTGTAGATCATTATCCATTTTTGTCAGAGTTTAAGGATGTTTTTTTCGAAAGCATTTCCAGAATTTCCTCTTGAGAGGGAGATTGATTTTACCATCGAGCTAAAACTTTGCGTAGAGCCAATTTCCAAGACACCGTATAGGATGAAGGCTCGAGAAATTTGTGAGTTGTAGATGTAGTTGAAGGAAATGCCAGACTTAGGGTTGATAAGGCCCAATGTTTCACCCTAGGGTGCACCACTAATTTTTGTTAAGAATAAGGACGATTGCTTATGACTATGTATAGATTACAGGGACTTGAATCATGCTACAGTTAAGAATAACTACCTAATACCACAGATATATGATCTCTTTGATCATATGAAAGGAACAATATTTTTCTCAAAAATTGATATGTGATCAGGGTATCACCAGTTAAGGATTAAGGAAGATGATATTCCTAAAACTACCTTTCGAACTCGATTTGGACATTAAGAGTTCATTATAGTGCCTTTTGGTTTGACCAATTCACCAACCATATTCATGAGCCTCATGAATGGTGCATTATGAAGGTACTTAGATCACTTTGTACAGGTATTGCTTGATGATATCCTCATCTATTCCAAGGATGAAAGAGAAAGTTAAGGATTAAGGAAGGTGATATTCCTAAAATTGCCTTTCAAACTTGATTTTGACATTATGAGTTCATTGTAGTGCCTTTTGGTTTGGCCAATGCACTGATAGTATTCATCAACCTCATGAATGGTGTATTCCGAAGGTACTTAGATCACTTTATGCAGGTCTTTCCTGATGATATCCTCATCTATTCCAAGGAAAAAAGATAAAATGAGGAACACTTGTGAGTGGTGTTTCCATGCCTTAGAGAGAGCAAGTTGTATGGAAAGTTGTCAAAGTGCTCTTTCTTCCAGAAAGAGATTCATTGTCTGGGTCATATCATTTTGGGAGAAGGAATTTTTGTGGACCCGGAAAAGGTGAAGGACATAATGGATTGGCTAGTGTCAAGGAATTCTCATGAAGTGAGAATATTTATGGGGCTAGTTGGTTATTATAGAAGGTTTGTGGAAAGGTTCTCGAAGATAGAAAATACCATCACCACCTTACAGTGAAAGGGAGTCAGGTATGAGTGGACAAATGAATGTGAAATAACATTCATTGAGCTTAAGATATTACTAATCAGTGCACCAATTCTACGAGTTCTAGATATGGAAAAAGACTTCACAATCTACACAGATGCCTCAAAGAAAGGATTGGGGGTTTTGTTAATGGAGTATGGGGGAGTGATAGTCTATGTGTTAAGAAAGTTGAAACATGATGAGGATATATATGCTACTCATGATTTATATTTGGCATTTGTAATGCTAGCTCTGAAGATTTGGAGACATTATCTATTAGGGCGAGCTCAAAACAGACCATGAAAGATTAAAGAATCGCTTCACTCAAAGAGATCTCCATGCTAGGCAGAGGCAATGGAGTGAGTTTATGAGTGAATATGATTTTGGAATTTTTTACATCAAGGGAAAGGATAATGTGGTCATAGATTACCTAAGAGGCCATGTATCTTCTCCTTGGTTCCCTTAAAGGTTAATCTAAGAGAATAAGTGTTGGGACAACTTCTTGGATATATTTGGTATTTAAAGGTTAATTCATCCCTCCAGTACGGGAGACAAAAGAGTCAAATTTTGAAGGATATATCCTTGAAGTAGATGGATTGTTAAGATACGAGGGAAGGATGTACATCCTCGAGGGTGGGGATATTCAAAGCATCATACTCAAGGAATACCATAGAGCACTTTATTGTGTGAACCTGGGTGTGAAGAAAATGTATGAAGACATGAAGAAGCTTTTCTTCTGGGTAGGAATGAGGTGTGATGTATTCCATTTCGTCTCCAAGTGCCTTGAGTGTCAGCAAGTGCAGGCTGATCATCACCACCCAACAGGTCTCCTACAATGCATGATGTTTCTATGTTCAAGTGGGAAGTCATTTCTATGGATTTCATTATGGTATTGCTACTCACATCATTGAGGCACAATGTCATTCTTGTTATATTTGATAAGTTGACCAAGAGTGCTCATTTCATTCCATTCAGAGATACTTATGATATCATTGATGTGGCATGTGTTTTTATAAGTGAAGTCATCTGTCTACATGGGTTACCCAAGAAGATCATTTCATATAGGGACTCTCGATTCACATCTAGGTTTTGGATAAGTTTGCATTCAACATTGGGGACTTAGTTGAACTTAAGAACAACATATCACCCTGAAATGGATGGGAAAATGAAAAGAGTAAATCAAGTTATGGAATACATTCTTAGGATGTATGTTATGGATAATCAAACCCATTGGGAGAAGTACCTACCTTTGGTAGAGTTTGCCTACAATAAAAATTTCCACAGCTCAATTGGAATGCCTCCCTATGAAGGTCTGCATGGAAGGCCATGCATGACACCGTTGAGTTGGGAAAGGTTAGAATACTGAGTGACAGTTGGTCCATAATTGATTCAAGAGAGGTAGGAGTAAGTGATTCATATTAGACAAATATTAAAGAAAAGTTAGGTCGATGCACATAGGACTAACCAAAGTTATAAAGTGGGATATTAGGTTTTCATTTGTATCAAGCCTAATAATAGTACAATTCGGTTTGGGAAAGGGACAAAGTTGTCGCCTCAATTTATAGGACCATTTAAAATTCAAGAGAGAGTTGGACTCGTTGCCTATCGCCTCATACTGCCATCCCACTTGCATAAAACTCATGATGTTTTTCATGTATCTATTCGATGACATTATGTTGCTGATGAATCTCACAAATTAAAGTGGGAGGAATTGCATGTCTCAGCCATGGGAACCATCATGGTCAAACTGTTACACATATTGTATCGTAGGGTCCGACAAATTTAGAACTATTTGGTAGACCAAGTCAAGGTCTAGTGGGACAAGTATAGCCTAGGATATGCTACTTGGGAGGATTCAAAGACCTTACAACGAGATCATCCCTAAATTTTTTGACCACCTTGGTACTATGTTTCCTGAAGGATGGGTGTATGTAATGACCCATTTTGACTTAGATAGCTAGAATTACTTATGGTCTAGTTGTATTTTTATTTGCTTATGATTTGTGGAACACTTATTACTTGACACTTTAAATTTTGTACATATGCACCTATGTGAATGTGAATACTATGAATATTTATCGTTATGTGATTTATGATGGATATTATGCGACCTATTTCTAGCTTAAAAATTTGAATTTGAAGGATATTGGTACGTGGATACCGAGTTAATGATATGGTTGAATGCAATTACATGTTAATAGTGTATGGATATGCATGAGTATGTGTTATAACTAACCTGTATATTAATGGGCTATAAAATAACCAAGGGATGATGGTAATAAATGGTTGATGTCATGAACATCGACCAAGAAATAATATGGTATGAATCCTTGTATGTTAAATTATGTTGGTTAAAATGCATTGCTATAAAATGTGGGCAAGTGTAGGTTTTCAGGTAGAGAGAGTGCCTAAAACTGGATATACAATGACAAAATACCAACAACACAGTGCCACAATATGGTCCATGATAGGGTGTTGACCCTAGTTCTATTAGGGGGGGTGGAGGCATTTCCTACCGTATATCCTCTAAAACATGGAATCACAGGAGGACGGTGTTAGATCACACTCCCCTAGACATGTGATGATGATTAACAGTGGCATGTTGGGGAAGCTTGGTCAAGGTAACTGACACTTCCACCTACGGGTTCTATCTAGAGTTACATCAATATATTTAATGCTCCAGGATAGTCCAACAAAGGAAGGATAGGGATGGAAGATGGAAGTAGGTTAGGGAGGAAGGATGATTAGGATTAGTTGAGAGTGTGTGGGGTTTCTAATATTAAATAATAAGTGTCTGATTTTCTTTTTCTAAAAAAAATGAAGGGTATTAACTGAACTACAATTATCTGGGTGAATGTTGCTTGTGTTAAATTATTATAATTGAAGGATTTTGCAAATGTTGTAAATGGTTTAATATTATTTATTAAACTAATAGCATTGTTGATTGGATTGGAAGCATACATGAATTGCATTAGATGTGATAATTATTTTCATTAGTACACGCACGAGTCATGTATGTGCTAGCTACGCATACATGCCTTGTGCATGTACACTAGTATTTATGAATGTTTAAATTAATGATGTGTGTATCTGATCTAGATGTATGAATCATGTTATTACTATCCTTGTATTATAAGTTACTATAACTTCGGGATGAAATTTCTTAAATGGTGGGTGTATGCAACACCCAATTAAATTAATTAATGATTATAATTAATTAAGTTAAATTAAGTGAATTAATTATTGAGATAATAAGATTTTGTATTTTTTTTTAGAATTAAGTAATGTAACAAACAAGGGATTTAATATTTTATTGTTTTGGGGTAGGTATGGCATTTATGAGAAGGGATAAGGGAAGTTGGAAAATTGATGGGGGGTGGGGGGGGATAGTTGTATGGAGGGATAAGGAAGGGGGTTGGGCATTGGGAAGGAGAATTCAATTGGGAGAGGGAAGAGAGACTTGAGGAGGAAAATTGTTAAAAGAAAATTTGGGTGGGCTTACTAGTAGACTAGAGTTACTGAGATTTTGGGATCGGGGGCCACTGAAATCAAATTTCCTAGAGCTAGGGAGTTGAAGAGGCTCTATTCCTAGCTAGCTGGGGGGAATCAGTTTTAGGAAAGTTATCAACAAGCAAAAAAAGGGACAAACTTCTTCATCAACAAATATTTCACTTATTTTACTTATTATTATTTTTTTGTAAATAAAAGTTAAAAATGCATACTTATATTTAGAAGATGTGTTAGAAGACTTAAAATTTAACTATTATTTATACTAGAACAAAACTAGAAATTAGATTTATTTGATAAAAATAGATACATAAATCAAATGACATGTAATCATAGTGACTAAATTATTAGATAACAAATTGATTATTAAAACCATAAATCTGTGAGTAGGGGGCATTACATTAAAAATGCTCTTTAATATCTCCTCAATATTGCACATGCATAACATATTCCACTGTACATATACTTTTTTTTTTTTCCTTTGTATAAATTTACTTTTAACTAATTTCAAATATATCAATTATGTTTGTATATACATTATATATAAGGTTCAAATGATTGTTCTTTGTAATATTGTCCAGGATTAGATGACACATATGAGACACCCCATGTGAGGATCACTCTTAATTTTATTCTAGTAAACATTTTGATTTATATTAAATTTTATACATTTTAATTTTGTAGAGTTGATAAGGATTTATTTATTAATGTTTTATGTTTTTTTTGTTTTTATTTAGGTAAAATGTAAAAATTGAAAATGGATTAAAAAAAACATTTAAACACACCAAACTTAAAAATATAAGTTAATAGAAGTCAAGTTGGATTTAGAGACAAACTTCATTAGCTAAAATATATGTCATCCTAGAACATTGCAAAGAATAATCTACTTAAAATAATTGGTATTCATGAAGATAATCATAAAATATAGAACATGTGATATATAACTATTTATTTACTAGACTAATCTAATAGACGGTATTTCTTTTATAATTAATTAGATCTCTAATTTAGATTTCCTTTATAACTAACTATGCTCCCCTTTTGAAATGTGGGATAAACTATTTGTGCTCCATCTATACATAATCAAAATGAGTATTATTGATAAATGAAATTATTTATTGCTCTAAAAGGATTTTAATCATGTTTCATGATCATGATTTTGAAACATAGAGAGTGCTTTTGTCAAATTTTCGCAATTTAGATATAAGTTTAAAGGGTGCATTTTGAAGTTTAGAGAATGCAACATAATTGTGAATCCAATTTTACTTCTTTTAAAGTTTAGAGAGTGCAACATAATTGTGGATCCAATTTCTCGATGAATAGTGAAAATCTCAAGTATATGAAAGGTATTTTCAAAAAGATTGAATTTGTGCGTCGACATGTGAAATTTTAATACCATTATATTATAATTCCCTTCATATTCATCATTTTGGTTGTGGAAATTGAAAAAATGAATATAGTGGTGAATTTAAGTTATTGTGGTGCTTTAATTAAAGTTAAGATCAAATGGATTTATCATTACTATCCTTTGTATTTTGTGTGTAACTGTTTGAAATTTGAGTATTTAGTTATAATGGTGTGTTTAAATGTTTAAATTATTTTTTTCTTTTTTATTCATTTTTAGTTATGCTTGATGTTTCATTAATAAAAAATTTAGGTACTTTTGACAATATTTTTGCTTAAGGATTTCTATCGCAGTTTCTTGGTTGAGTGGCTTGGGGTTCATTCTCCTTCGAGTTAAGGGATAGATTTGAAATTTTTCAAAGATGGGAGGACTTTGAGCTTACAATACAACCAAGATCATTATCTCTACAACCCTAACCTAATTAGGTTCTCTCTCATCTCGAGTTGGAAGTATGTGCTTGGTGTTTCTTCTATGGGTTCTTTCTTAGCTTGATTCAATAGTGTCGTGTTTGACAACATTACATCTCTTGGTAAAGATACATACCTCCATCATATTGGAATCATACCCATATTATTCCAACGGGTTCCTTGTCGAGGTAAAATGGAATGAAGAAGAGTCTTCAACTAGCTAAAGCCAATGGATTGAAGAAGAGTCTTCAACCAGCTAAAGCCATGAATCATATGGGAGAAGAGCCCTAGTTACCAGGTGTGAAGGATTCAACACTCTGATAAGGAACCCATCCCAAGACAAGTAGCCCTCACATAACTTCCAAAAGAAAAACAAAGGTGAACCCTAGAACACTACTTTAATGTAGGACTCAGTTTCAATTTTTATGGGGGAACTTATAGGGAGGAAGGAGCTCAATCGACTGGTGGAGGCCACAGTTAGGGTTAGGGTTTCTACAAGGTTTATAGCGGAGGACAAGGTTTATGCAGTGTATGAAGAATAAATTCATGGGCCCATATCCAATAGTAGGGAGCCACATATTCCTCAAATTGCTTCTCATCTCATGGAGGGGAATAGGTGGATTTTTTAGATGATCCACTCAAGGGAAGGTTGATATGGGTTTCCTTGAAAATTCTTGGTTTTTTATACAGTTACTCCCCATCCAAAAGCCCTATTTTGGTGGTTTAGTTTCTAGCATAGGACACTCTTGTGGTACTCGACTCCATCATTCATAAGTTAGGAGCTTTAATATCATGTGTGGAGGACAATATAGGAGCATAATTCTTCGAAGTGTCTGCATATTGAGTTGATGGGGGTATGGGGAGGGTTTTCAATCCTGGAGATCTATATGAGGTGAGGGATCATTCCATATACTCCCTTTCCAATGATGCAGAAGATTATTATCATGACTCCATAAGCCCCCAAATCTCCACTTCAATCCTTAATGGYGAGGCACCAAAACTAGATAGTCCTRGATAATCACATGAGGGGACTACAAGACATTCATSATTGTGAATTTTTATTGGATGACATCTTATGTGAGACTCGATGAGTGGTAGTGCTCCTCCACAACACCAGACTCCCTAAAATACAGATTTAGAGTTGGGGGCATGGAATATAACATATCAATAAATAAGTGCATCAAGCGCAAAATGGAGGAACCCAACTTAATTATGGGCAAAGGAGTAAAATTACATGAAATTATGGCCAAGGAGGAGGCATCATTGGTGGGTAGATATACTAGTAAGTGAATGTCAATTGAAACTATGAAGAAACGGACTCTAGAGAAATGTACAAGGATCTTTGGTTACACACCCAAATTCTTGTTGTTGGCTCATGTATGGATGGTATAGGTAACAAATTTAGGTGAGGATGCCAATAGATTCCTTCCATCTCATTGGAATTTGGAGTCTCAAGAATTATTCCTGAAGAAGTGGTGGATTGACTTCGACAAAAATTCGGAATGACTGGAAATTATACCAATTTGATTCTTTCTCTTGGCTCTACCTCTCATTTTCTGATCCGAAGATGTTTTTAGGGAAATTGAGAACCTATTAGGGATTTTATACAAGGAAGACTTATCATTACTCTCCTCAAACTACATTGGGATGGGTCAGATTCTGCTTGAACTCAATGTCTTAATGGGGCCTAGTAGATGTTATCTAAATTAGATGTGGTCAGAAGGTGCATAGGAAAGAAGTGGATTATGAGGGAATTACCTTATAATATGGGATGTGCCACTCTATATTCATATGGGTTTGGATTGTGCTCAGGGTACTAAGCACCAGAAGTGGGTTCGCAATGACAAAAAGGAAATGTGAGAGATTGGATTTTAGCATGGATCCTCACTCAAAAAGGAACAAACTGAAGTAGCTCAGAATCCAATCCCATTAAAGGAAGACACCTTGATACTCTCTCCAAAGGTTTTGAATGATACCAAGACCACAAGGGAGGAGCCAATTTTAGGTAATCCCTCTATATCCATCTCTCAATTTGAATTTGAAATTAGCTTTGGTTCTTTAGGGAATTTACCATCTATATCTGAGAAGGTATGTGGAGAGGATTTTCTCTCTAGGTTATCCAGGTTAAAAGACCCCCATATTGCCAAAATTATTCCCCTATATGTATTTCATCAATCTGAGGAAGCTCCTCCACTCGTTATTCTGATAACCACGTCTAAAACTCAACCCACAGTTTTTCTTTCAACTTCCTCTCCTCAAAGAGTTTCTCCATTCCCCTAGCTATTCAACTTCCTCTATAGATGAACCATCCCCCTCGGCCTAATAAAAAATAAAATATGATATCCAAAACAAAAATTCTTTCCTCTCTAGTTTAGGGAGTGGAGGGGGGGTCAAGTGAATTCGAGGAACTAGAGAGGAAACCTTTATAAAGGGGGATAAAATCCCTAATTTCTCTTTCCCAGAGACAAGTGAATTCCAAAGTCAAAGATGGAAAGTAGCATTCACTCTATGGTTCCCTTCAATAACCTTCCCTGAGGAAAGATCCATCATGATTTTACTCTCTCTAAATTGTCAAGGGTTGGCTAATCCCTCCATGAAATTTACCCTAAAACGGTCAGTGGAAATTAAAAAACCATCAATCATTTTCCTTCAAGAAACTACAATGTTTGGAAATAGAGTGATCAAATCCCTTGCTCCTTCCATTACAGGATGGGATTTATTAGCTGCAGACACTCAAGGGAGATCATGGGGACTTCTTACTGGTCAGAGGAATTAAGCTCTCCTTTTACAAAATTCCTAGGCCATCAAAGGTGGTTTGGGAATGCTACTCCACTTTCAAGAACTAGATTTGCAGTTTCTGTGTGTAAATGTTTATGGCCCTTATTCATATCACAAGGTCTTTTGAGAATATTTAATTCACAACCCTATGTTGAAAGATGTTTTTTTTGTGATGGGTGGAGACCTAAATTTTACCTTAGGATCCAATAAAGTCTGGGGACCTGTAGCCCGGTTAGATCCACTTGTTTATTTCTTTTTCTCCCAATTGGAAGAGGGGAGATTTTTTGACATCCAACCCACAAATATTACACCTACATGGAGGAATTTTCAATCAAGGGAAGAAAGGGTGGTAAATAGGATATATAGATTTCTAGTCTCAGAGACAATAACATAAGCCAATTTCAAGTTTTGACAATGGGTCTCTTCAGGCAGAGACTCTGATCATAATCCTATATTGTTGGAAATTTCCCCCTTTTCAAACAAGCCCCCCGAACCTTTCAAACTTAATTCGACCTGGATATAGGATTCATATTTTATTAATGAAATTAAAATTTGTTGGAGGCCTTTTGATGCATCTCTCCCAAAATATTTGTTGGAATACTGAGAGGGGGGGGGTTGAATCAGTATGAGAAATTTTACCAATTTTTAACCACATTATATATATTTCAAATTTATCAACATTATATCATCAGTATATCATGAGCATGTAAATATAAGAGCATCAAATCAAATACAAAGTACACTAGATTTTACATGGAAACCCAAATGGGAGAAAACCATGGAATTATTTCTTATATATCAAAGATTGCATTCATTGGAAGCACCAACTTCCAGATTCTCCAACTGCAACTGGAAGGAGGATATGACCCCCTAATTTGCAGGCTCCAATATGAAGGAAGCTACAAATCCCTGATTTCTATGGCTCCAACTAGAAGTAGGTTGTAACCCCCTAATTCTCTGGCTCTAACCTGAAGTAATCTCCAACTCCCTGTGTTCTTGGGACCCAACCAGAAGGAGGCTATGACCTCGTTTCCTTGATCCGTCCTACCACCCTGAAATACAAGTGTAGACCAACTATCACTACCACAACAATTGTCGTTGTCATTTCCACTGTTAATACCATTGTAACTATCACTGTCACTGTCACATAAATCTACCATTGTCATTGATCAACCTATCCAACTGTCACTATCACCGATACTCAACATCAATGAAACTAGATCTATGATGACCAAGAAAACCTCTCAACCAGATGCTAAAAATCACCAACACATGCATCTACCAATCATGTACCAATATCACCAACATACCATCACAAAATATGTGTCTCAACCATGTACCAAACCTATACCAAATCATGTACCAAACCTATGCCAAATCATGCATCAATGATGTACCGAAACCTATATTATACCATGTACCAAACCTATACCAAATCATGCATCAACCAGAACATGTGCCATACCATGTGCCAACACCATATCATGCATCAAATATGTATCTAAACATGCATCAATGTCACCAAGGAATGCCTCATACATATACCAAAAATGTATCTCAAACAATGTGCCCAATATCCAAGATGCTACTCAAACCATGTGCCTCAACCATATATCATATCACTCATGATATGTCTCAATCATGCCATACACCATGTACCATAAGATATCATCAATGAAGTGCCTCAACAAAGTACCAAACAACCAAGATCATATGCCAAGTATATGCCTCAAACATGCACCTAAGATGTGCCTCAAATATGTGCCAATGCCTCAACAATATACCAAAGGCTTGCTTCAAGCATGCACCATAAAATAATCAACATGTAACCCTCAAAAAATTCATATAAACATACTTGTAACTCTGTAACATACCTGGTGTATGTGATCAGAGACCTGTAGACCTTCCTCAACTTCAACAACAAGAGAATAGAATACTCATCAAACTTTACCTTAGTCTCACAACATTAGTTTTTGGATTAGTCACAAACCCTAAATTTAAAAAAAAAAACTATGTACCTATAATGAACAAAGGCCTAAAACTTGTACCCAATATTCTTCAATATCGTCTCTGCAATTCCTACAAATTTCACTTCTTGGAACATCCTAGAAAAGGAGTTATAGCAAAAATGGTAGACCTTGTTGAATTCTGGCTTATTCTAGAGAGCAAACTTGTAGAGAATTACATGAGAGAAATATTATATATCTGGATCTGAAAATCATACAAAATATACTGCAGGATGTAATATATTCAATTAATTTGGTCTCACTGAATTTGGATACTCTATGAAGAAGTTATGTTTTTTTTACCCGAAACACATGTTTGAGACTAGTTTCAAGACTAGCCAAAAACCTTATTTTCCAAAGAGGGTATCTCCAAAAATACAATGACCCAGAAGCTGAAATTTCTACCACATGTACCTTGATATGTATTCTCAATATACTCCAAGTTTCCCTATCAGAATCATTATACAAATAAAATTATAGAAAAAATGGTGAGATGACTTGTGAATAACATACCTTAGAACACAACCTCACAAGACTTCATCCTCCCTTGGAATTTCACCCTTCTTCACTTCATATTCCCTATGAAATTCACCTCAAATCTCCTTGGTTACCTCAGATAATAATAACTTACTCACAAGAAGATATTCAATAGAATGTGTGTTTGAACATACTTATGAGTGACTTCTTGAGGTGTATATAAACGTTTTCTAAATGACCTCTTTCTTTAACTTTAGGGCTTATTGAACTTTCTCATTACAACCACTTTACCATTTCATTAATGACTTGCAAACAATTAGGGGATTCTTAACCCATCTTTGGGGCTTCCATAAGGGATTCTTAACCCATCTTTGGGGCTTCCAACTTCATGGCCTCATAACTCCTCAACCGTGAGGAACCACGTAGTGTACCACCTATCACCATAAATAACATGGTGAGAACTATCCATCCATGAGTGATTTACCTTAATTTAATACATCCTTCATGGCATAATTCTATGATAAACTATGAGATCCTTAACCATACTTAGGGGTTTCTTGTATACTTCTTCAAAACATCTTCCCATGAGGGCCATGTTTAGAGCTAAGCCATAAGGGTACCACTTTGGAGACTTCTCCAAATACACCCATCACATCAGTTGACATCAACTACTCATCAATGACAACTAAATCACTATCAATATCAACCACATCTCTAGGGATTTCAGACTTCCCCAAGGGTTGAAATCAATGAAAACTAGCGGTCCAAACCAATTGTCCAACAATCTCCCCTTTTGGAATTGATGGAAACACCAACATTGATGGAAACACTGATGGAAACATTGATTCTCCAACACTCATGCTCCCCCTGTGACCATTTCTCCTCATCAATTTTTCTTACTCCCCCTCTTTGACATCAATGGAAAAGGGTCTCTCTCCTTGGGCTTTCTCCCCATGTATTCATGCATCTATTATTTCTCTCTATTTTCATGCCTTTTCTATTTCTCTACTCTTTTTTCATCATGGGAAAAAGGATAACTTCCCCTCTCAATATGTCTCCCCCTATCTATATGCTATTGATATTCCTTTATGGATCTCTTTCTTTGATGATCTCTCTTCCCTTGGATTCTCTGCAAGATGTCTTGTAGATAAATGTAGGGCTAATTGTAAGTGTTTCCTTTCCTCTCTTCTAGTGCTTGCTAATTTTCCATTGATGATTCCTCTTGTAATTCACTAAAATATATAAAAAAAAATCATTACTTGATTTATTCAAATGTTCACTTGACCATACTTGTTCAATGATTTATTTCTGACGATATAACTTGCACTGATGATTCTAATTGTCAAATCATTGGTATACATATTCTCTTAACCATTTCTTATGTACTTACTAAGCATCTCATGAATCCATCTATGTCTATATGTCACAAATTTTCCATAACTCTATTACTCCACTGTCCAAAATGATAACCCATATTTCATTGTACTATCATGAAGGATTCTCATCTACAATTGATCATCACATATTATTTTTATTCAAACTGAATCAAATGTGTCCACTGGTATCCTTTATCTACAAACCATACTCTATATTTCTGGGAAAACTTAATACTGAATATATCCCTACCTAAATGCATGTATGGAATATTGCTTCTCAATCGATCAATCCGTTATTTTGTACTTCTTCCATATGACCACTCTGAATATGTCTATGTAAATTATTCACATTGCTCGAAGGATGGCTATTTGATTTGTATAGCTATTGCATAGATTCCCTCTGTTCAACAATCATAATGTTGGGAGTCTCCAAGTTGGATGGCTCAAAAAAATGGAGGAATCTTCCCTAATGTGGAGTAATCTTCCTCTCCTTCTGTAGACTCATCATCTTACTTAACTATGACTTCTTCCTTTTTTTCTATGTATTATTTATGATCTCTCAATACAATTATTGAGAGTACAACTACTTGGGCATGTTCCTTCTCTTCTTCTCTTCTTTCTCATACTATTTTGAATCCTGCAATATCTGGGATCTATTCTTTATTTACCTGTTGTTACACATTATTTTTGTCACCCTTATGACTGTTAATGATGTAAACCTATCTATTTTCTTCAGATGGATCAATGGACCGAATTCCCGAGGAAATAAGGGAGAAGAACTTTATCTAAGAGATGAAATCATATTTTCCTTTGTAAAAACTCTAGTAAGGGGGATCATCTCACCCTGCACTATGAATGGGGTGCAATGATCCCAGATCATCACAGGCTGTACTAAACCTGGACTAAGATGTCATCACAGGCTGCACTATAGTTGGGGTGCGATGATTTTTGTACGTGGGAAAAACAAGCATCTTCTCGATGCTTATAGAAGGAGAAGATTATAGGGTGAGGTGGCCTATGATTGGTTTGGATCTTACTCTCTTTTATGATTTAGTGGGATGATCCTAACCTCATCACCTTATCCTCTTCAACTTATAAAAGGAGAGGAGCTCTCATGGAGAAAGTTAGATTGGAAAGGATTGGAAATTTGGCTTGAGATTGTTAGCTTGGTTAGATTGGCTTTGAGCTTTTCTTTGTCAATATGGATTGTGAGTAGCTATCAGATCCATGGTCTCAGAATCCTTGGAGCAAGAAGTGTGTGGGAAGAAAGGAACTGTTGGAAGGGACCTTACAACATCAAGGCTTTGGTTGTAATCTCTCTTTCTATTATTTAATACAGATGCACTTGTCTTTCCTGTATGAATCTTATTTGTTCATATTGTACGATTCCTTGATCACATACATAGTTTCATATCAAATATTTCTTGTATTATTATTGTCTTCGTTGGCTTGTGTTCCTTTGCAGATTTTTCTCCATAAGCCTCACGATGGAGCTTGGATTGCATTCGCGAAGTCAGATCGTCAATATTTAAAAGGTATGTTCTAGATCCATTTCTCATTTGATAATTGAAATCTAAGAAAAGAATAGTGCATTGTCTTGTTTTATTCTAGTTTTGGGTGAAACTAGGGAGATTTGTTTGTGTTTGCACTTATCGATTTGTCCGATAACAAAATTGACAAATCCACTAGGGAAACAGATTGTTTTCCTAGTTTTTCTTGATTTATTGATTTGATTGCTTGAGTTCAGTTTTCTAAGTCACTAGGATATCTAATGAACTCTTTGACTGTTCAAATTCACTAGAAAACCTTCTTTCTTTTTTTTATTTTTTCCATTTTTTTTTTGATCGTCGCACCCTACTTTGAGGGACAGTGCGACGATATAGGATCAACAAACTCTAACTATTAGACACAGTGAGACATCATCACACTATATTTTTCTTTGGCCCATGACGATCTAGCATTGTCACACTGTGTTAGTCTTCCAACCTGCCACAATTGTGAATTTTTTTAATTTTTTATGGTTTTTCTTGCCTAGATATTAGATATGGTTTTGGGGTGAATTTTTGGGTTTGATTATAGTCTAATTACAGTCTTCTTGACAATATTTGAATCTTGTTTTAGCCATATTTTCTTTGTTTTGGCTTGTTTTGTTTTGAAAGATTTGATCTCTTTCTTTGAGTGTCTTTCAATTACAAAGCATTGTTTTTTCTTTAGAATTGTTTGGTGAAAGAATTTTGTTTTCTTTTATTGAATAGTTCATGTTAAAAGAGAAAATTGTTTGGGTTTCTTTGTTTCATATCGATTTGCTATTTCTTTTAGCTATCTTTGAAACAAAATATTTTAATTTCTTGCTTTATATTAGATTGGGGGCATCCTTTCATTTGAAGTGGTGAAATTGTATGGTTTTTGACATTTTTTGGTCTTGAATTCTTAAAAAAATTCAAAATTTTTGGCATTTTTTTGGGGGGCAAGAATCGTGTATTGGTGTATAGTATCTTTGGGTCATTTCTTGAATTTCTTGATATTGATGAGTTTAAAGTTTTTGGGACATTGTACATCTGGGAATGATAAACATTTTCTCCTCGTAATAAAGATTTCATTGAAATGAAATATTTTCATTCTCATTTCTTTGCATTGTTTAGTGTCTATCAAAACATCATTTAGTCCACGCCATTTTCCTCTTAAGTAACAACAACCTTAAAAATAAAGCGCTTATACAAATTGATTAGACATTTTATATTTTCTGGTAGAAAACCTACATTAGATTAGTTGTAGAGCTTTGGAATAGGTGTGAAAGATAACTTTCCAAAGCTACAAACAAACATAGTATCTTGTGATAGGGAGAGTTAAAATACACTTGCTACATTTTGTCCTGAGAAGCCCTTCTCATACAAGGGTCAAACCTGAGATCGCATTGAGACTGACAGAGTTACTCACCCTGCTTTGTTGGTCTTGGTGTAGAGATTGCACATATTATTGGGGGTCACTTGAAGGTATACCCACAATGATGAGTGAAATCCTTTCGAGTTGATTTTGGGATAGATACCCTGACTTTGCTCGTGGATTAGACTGTCGATTGTTTCCCCAGGAATCATTGTAGTAATTGGTAACCTTAGTGGCCTATCTCTTTAGGGTATTTACATGAGGTGACTGTGGAGGAAAAATTCTTCACGGTACCTTGAATCGACGTTGGCCAAACTCACTCGGTCTCCTTGGAGGGTATACCCACAATTATGTGTGGGAGCTTGCACCAAGGTGTAAGTCTGTTAAGCAAGTCATCAGCGTAAATTTTCCATCTGCTCTATCTCATCCCCTTCGTAAAATTTTCCTGCGACATTGGATTTCATCACCAACTAGTGTGTTCATTGTAGGAAGGTTTTGTTTTCTTGTTTGCTTCCTAGCTTTTTAGTGTGTGTTGTTTGTTTTCCCTAGAAGACTCTAGGTTGGCTCTATTTTTAATGGCGTCAATTCCCAAAACAACCAATGAAAGAACCCCTTTTCCAGGGGAAACTTTTGTCTTTCCTTCTTATGGAAACACTGGTCCTCCTTACATCGCTACTTTGAGCCTTCCAAGTCTCACAATTGGATTACCAGTATGGTGTTTTTCCACTCAGGTAATCCCGAATGCAACTAGTACTTTGGTTGTAAGCACTTCCCCTTGAGAACATCAACCTCATGTTGATATTTCACATTCTTCACCTTATTCAATTGCAAGGTCTTCTTCTTTTTCATCTTCTTCGCCGAGTGAAATATCTGCAGCTAGTAACCCTATGAAGAATAAGAAGAAGAAAAATAAGAAAGGGTCTAAACCTTCAACCACTATTGGACATGTTGGAAAACCACCAGTTACTGATAATCATGTTGGGAGTGTTGATGATGCCAAGATCACCCAAAAAGGTAGCCATATTATTAAGCATTTCCCTGGTCTATCCAAGGTTATAGAAGCATGGTCTACACACCCTCGCCAACCCATGTCGTCAACCTCTGAACAACATGTTGATGACCTCCCGTCAACTAGTCAAGATATCGTTGGGAAGAAGAAAAGTAGAGTCAAGTTCCCATGTATTTTATGCGGAAGGAGTCATCAAACTCACCTTTTCCCTTGTATGGATGAATCCTCGAAATTACTAGAAGACATGACTATTTCCCAACCTCAATTTCCAACTACTTAGCGCAAGCTTACTCGTGACCCACCTGTAGTTGATGGAATGATAAATCCTTCATCGGTCAATTTGGTTGATCATGTAGTCAATCTGGTCGCGTCCTTAGTTGAACCAATTGACAAAGTGGTCGATTTGATCCCATCTTCAGTTGATCCCACTCACCCATTAGAGAGTGCAACCCAAGCGGTCAATCTGTTTCCACCTGTCGACCCCATTCTCCCCTTGGAGAATGACACCCAAGTGGTCGATTTGATGTCATTATCAGTCTATCCTACTCTCCCACTATAGAGTAAACCCAATGATGCCCACATTTTTCTCGTTGATACATAATCTACCATGCTAAGGGGATTTCCTCCTTCTCCCGTAGAACCCCCTCCAAGTAATGAGGCCATCATTTTTAATTGGAGTGTGCTAACTGGACCTTGTATTCCCTCTCACATTCCTTTCAATATTACAATAAATTTTTGTGGTCAGGATGTTCCTCAGATGTTGATAGACGAAGGTTCGTCCATTAGTATTTTGTCCTCTCTTACTTGGAAATCTTTGGGTTATCCTTAGCTGGTGTCGATTACCCAGACTCTATTTTATTTTAATAGAAGAACCAATCGCCCTTTAGGTATCCTTCCTCAGTTTCTCGTAACTTTGGGAGAGAAAATTGTCTTTGTTGATGTCATGGTATTCCAAGACCCCTTGGATTTCGATTTACTCCTTGGGAAAGATTGTGTCTATGCTGTGAAATCTATCGTGTCCACTCTTTTTCATGTGATATATTTCCTTCACGATGGAAGAATGGTGACCATTGATCAAATTTCGTTTGTTGGCCCTTACTTGACCATAAACTCAATAAACTCCCTAAACGGTTCTTATATGCAGACGATATCGCCCCTGCCATAGGTCAATTATGTGACATTGTCTCCCATGCCTTAGTTTCCGATGCAGATGAGCCTCTCACTATAATCTCACTCTCTTATGACTTGGATCTAGTAGTTGACATGGTGATCTCTTTGGTAGGGCTATTGGAGCCTACCGTCCTTACCCCTATCGTGACCCTCGACATGGGTTCCTTCCAGAGTGTGTTTCTTCCATCGAGTGAAGATCTCTTGGAAGCCATGATTGAGTTTTTTCCCTTGATATGGTGTCCTTCTAGAGCATGGTTTTCTGATTTCAATCTCGTTAAAAAATGAAACCAACCTTGAGCATGGTTCTTTGATTTCAATATTATTAAAAAATGAAACAAGATTTGAGCATGGTTTTCTGATTTCAAGGTCATTAAAAAATGAAACCAGCCTTGAGCATGGTTTTTTGATTTCAAGCTCATCAAAAAATGAAACCAGCGTTGAGAATGGCTTTCTGATTTCAAGCTCGTTAAAAAATGAAACCAACTTTGAGCATGGTTTTTTGATCTCAATCTCATTAAAAAATGAATCAACTTTGAGCATGGTTTTCTGATTTCAAGCTCGTTAAAAAATGAAGCTAGCCGTGAGGATAGTTTTCACATCTCTGTGGAAACCTCGTTAAAAAATAAAATAGATCTTACGAGCATAGTTCATGTTTTTGTGTCAAGATCGTTAAAAATGAAACAGAGGTCTAGGGATTGAAACCAGATTCTTGAGCATAGTTCTTGTTCCTATGTCAAGATCGTTAAAAAATGAAATAGTTTTCCCCCTCTTCGATTGAGTCAAATAATTCGTTATGTATAGTATTTGAAGCTTCTTTTCATCTTCCTGTGCCGTTGGAAAAACCAAATCTTGGGGGGGGATTATTTCAGCCTCTGGACTTCATGCTAAAGTTAGAGCCGATAGTTTCTTACGCTGAGGGCTAAGTACCAACCATCCCTGTGTTATACGTTGGGAATCTCAAGCATAGTTTTCTATGGTTCAAGCTTGTGTAAAAATGAAACCACCTACCTCAAGCATGGTTTCGTCTGGTTCAAGATTGTGTCAAAATGAAACCAGGTCCAAGCATAGTTTTGTTTAGTTTTAAGATTGTGTAAAAATAAAATCTATCCCAAGCATAGTTTTGTTTTGTTTTAAGCTTGCATAAGAATGCAAATAATACCAAGCTTGGTCTTTGTTCTTTCTCATGCTCATAAATCAATGAGAATGTAACCGAGTATACTTTTATCACTTTTTCAGACTTGTAAAGGTTATATGAAAAAGGAACCCCCCCTGGAGTGTTCTTTAAGATCTTTTTAGACTCTCTAAATGTGAAAAGATGGCTAAGMGACCTTGTTATTTTCATGCTYGTAAAAGTATTTGAAGAAAACATATGATGAGTGGTAGGTTATCACTTTTTCGGTCTCRTCATATTAATGTACAAAAAAGGACCTTTTGGAGTCCTCTTTAAGTGTTTTTCAGACTCTCTAAACATGAAAAACCCSTGAGTTTTCTCTCTTTGGACTCGTTAAACAAACATCAAAAGGCCCATATGGGACCGAACCACTCCTTCCTAGGGTTCGTTAAACATACTCCAAGGGACTCATCCGAAGGATGAGATTACATTACAAGCATATGTTATCCTCCTCAAGCTTGTGTAAAAATAAAGATGTACTCGCCAGAAATGGTGGGGGGGGGGGAATTTGGAAAGAAATGTGTCTAAACATGTATTCTATAGAAGAGTCACCTTTGAACATGAAACCCTTTCACTTGATTTGTGTCTAGGTTCGAAAATCCACTTGTCTCTTGATCATACTCCTTTATAAGATTAAAAATCGGTATGTGATCCCTATTGTTGATTCAGTGTTTCCAAGACAGTTGTCGTGCCGTCAATATGTTCAAAGAGAAGTTCAACCCAGAAATCCTTCTATTGCATCGGCCATTTATACAGTCTTTAAGCCTTCTATTGTGTCGACCATCCCCGAGTCAGTCCTAAATCACCTGTTACTCTGATCTACCTCAAATTGTTTTACCTGTTTCGTGTCATTGATGGAGGATACATTAAGGACTTCTTGTGATGAGTCTTTTCCTGTCGACTTCAAGTCATTATCCAAGAATTAAACTTAGAAAATAATTGGTACCTTGGAACTTGCATGCCTCAATGGAAAGTTTCCTCACTTTTGACAGTGGGTTTTCATTATTGACCCTTGATTGAGAGATTCCATTGAGTGTTCGACTTGAAATCATTAATTCACATGCGTTGGATTGTACTAGAGTATCTTGGGAGTCATTGACATTAATGGTGATTTCCCTCTCACTTGTTAACAATATTCACTAATGATCAGTAATCAAGTGGTTTCTACCATGTTCGACGTCAACACATGTATTCGCATGGTTAGATTTGTACTATAAAGTGGTGGAGATGAAGACCCTGGATCTTTCCTAACAGATTCAGGTTGTGTTGGAGTATATTAAGATTGTACTATTTCATAGATCCATAGTGTATGTCTCGTGGCTATGTTCAAATTTGAGTCTTTAACACATAGATCCACAATGCATTTTTGGTGGCTATGTTCAGATTTGAGTGATATTGGCATGGATCCACAACGTATGTTTGGTGGCCATGACCTTTCTTACTTGACATGGATATTTGCATGTCAGCATTTATTCTTTGAGTCATTTTTATTCTGAGTATGGGAATTTCTACTTCAATGATGATGTATTATTGTACTTTATTTCCTTATTTGTTGGCAGGTTTCCGACCGACATGTTCCTTGTTCCCTACACAGACTCGACAAAGTATTTCAGCTATCACTCTGTTCTAACTTCATAATTTGGGGGGATCTCCATTACACATTATTTTCATCACCCTTATGACCGTTAATGATGTAAACCTATACGTTTTCTTCAGAGGGATCAATGGCCTGAATTCCTGAGGAAAGAAGGGAAAAGAACTTTACTTGAGAGATGAAATCATATTTTACGTTGTAAAAACCCTAGTAAGGGGGATTGCTGCACCCTGTACTATGCATGGGGTGTGATGATCCCATATCCTTGTAGGCTGTACTAAACCTGGACTACGACGTCATCACAGGCTGCACTATAGATGGGGTGCGGCGATTTCTGTACGTGGGAAAAATGAGCATTTTCTCGATGCTTCTAGAAGGAGAAGCTTCTAGGGTGAGGTGGCCTCCGATTGGTTTGGATATTACTCACTTTTATGATTTAGTGGGATGATCCTAACCTCCTCACCTTATCCTCTTCAACTTATAAAAGGAGAGGATCTCTCATGGAAAAAGTTAGATTGGAAAGGATTGGAAATTTGGCTTGAGATTGTTAGCTTGGTTAGATTGGCGTTGAGCTTTGCATTGTCAATATGGATTGTGAGTAGCTATCATATCCATGGTCTTAAAATCCTTGGAGCAAGAAGTGCATGGGAATCAAGTAATTGTTGGAAGGGACCTTATATCATCAAGGCTTTGATTGTAATCTCTCTTTCTATTATTTAATACAAATGCACTTGTCTTTCCTATATGAATATTATTTGTTCATATTGTATGATTCCTTGATCACATACATAGTTTCATATCAAATATTTCTTGTATTATTCTTGTCTTCATTGGCTTGTGTTCCTTTGCAGATTTTTCTCCATAAGCCTCGTGGTAGAGCTTGGATTGCATCGGCGAAGTCAGATCTTCAATATTTAAAAGGTACGTTCTAGATCCATTTCGCATTTGATAATTGAAATCTAAGAAATGAATAGTGCATTGTCTTGTTTTGTTCTAGTTTTGGGTGAAACTAGGGAGATCTGTTTGTGTTCGCACTTACCGATTTTTCTGACTATGGAGATATGTTTGTGTTTTCACTTACCAATTTGTCCGATAACACCTTCTCTTCTTGTCTTTCTTTTATTCTCTAAAACTTCATGTATCTGACATCGATGTTTTCTTTCATAGAGGGATATATCATGCTTTTGAAATTCTGATCTATGTGAACATAATTGTGGAATTGTAACATTCAATGTTATGTGGGGCCACATAAGTATCACTTCTTCCATATTCTCTACAATCTACAATAGTATTTCCAAAGTTAGTACAATTAAAACAATAACCATAAAATAAATTTTGATACCTGGGAGTGAATTATCTTCTTTGTGATGTAGTCCTTCTGAATTCATGCCTTGATTGATTACGATCTTCTCTTCTATTGATTCCATCATCAAGATTGAAGCTTCTTTGTTGTTTGAATGTAGAGGGTATTCTTTGATATTTGTCTCTTCTATAATCTTCTTCTTGACTCTTCTGCACTTCTGAAACGTTATTCTTTAGGGGCTTGCATTCTTCCTTCTTCATAGAACTTTTGATGACTTATGCATAACTCTTAGGATTTTCTTCATTTTTCCCTTCTGGTAACCTGTAACTTTTATCTTCAACTTCCTTTATTGATGATGTGGATGTTTCTCTCTCTTCAATGTTCTTTCTTATCTTGACAATTTTAACTCTCAATGTGACAACTTCTTCTTCAATCTTTTCAACCTCTTCTTCTTTCTTCATCATCTGAATCTTCATGACTTCTTTAGTTCTTTTTAATTATTCAAGTTTGTTCACCAATGTGATTATTTATTCTTCAATTATTCTTTCTTTTTAATCAAATTCTCCATCAAGCTGGTTTAAATCCTTAGTTCTTTCCTTGAGATGATCTGTCAAAATATTCTCTCTCTTCTTTACTTCCTTTATTTGTGTTGTCATTTTGGATTCCAAACACTTATTTTCATCCAATTGACTCATGAGAGTTTCTTCAATCACTTTGGATTCTTCTAGCTGATATTTTATTTTCATGATGACCTATTGGGCTTCTTCGGAACTTTCTTTAGAATTCTTCTCAAATAATTGTTCCTCAAGAGACTTGATCTTCTTCCTTTCTTTTTTCAATTCGTCTAAAGAAATGATTAACTTTGCTTCAAGGTCTACTATTCCTTCTTCACAATCCTCTTCTTCTGAATCTATCTGACATGGTGAGCATCTTTCTTCTTGTTTTGTACCTTCACTTTCTTTCATTTTCTTTGGCTTAGTGGTAGAATGGGATTCCTTTGAGTAGAAATTATGTAGCTTATCCCAAAGTTATTTGGTTGATGAACATTGTCCCACTTTGACTTTCACCAAATAAAGTAATCCTTCCATAATGAAATCCATTGAAGTTTTGTTTTTATTTTTTAATTCTTTCTTAGTTGTAGTCTTTGGCTTCTTTGAACTAGTGTATCCTGTAAAACCTGAGTACCAAACATCATATCCATGTGCCTATAAAAATGTTTTCATTATGATATTCCACATCTCATAGTTCTTACCAATCTAACCATCTAACCATGGTATTCCATTATCTATGTATGCACTATTCTTGATATCCATGATCTACCTTCTAGTTGTTAAATTGTTTCCTGAAGGAACCTATTCTGATACCAATTGTTGGAATACTGAGGGG
>ML788960.1:260386-274510 GCA_009831015.1 Picea engelmannii
AGGTCTATTACAAAGTTACAAATCATATTTGGATGATGAAATTGATGAGGGATTTTGGTTAAGGTACATGTTGGGTACATGGTTGAGACAAGTAGTTGATGAGTTGGCACATACATGAGGTGTATAGTTGATGATTTTGGTACAGATTGATGAGTCATAGTTGATGAGTAGTTGATACATGATTGGTACATACTTGGTACATGGTTGGATTCACTTGTTTACGGTATAGGTTGATTATAGGTTGTTTGGTACAGGTTGGTGCATGGTTGATGCACTTTTTTATCGTATAGGTTGATTACAGGTTGAGGTACAGGTTGATGCATGGTTGATGCATGGTTGATGCATGGTTTAGGTTTTTTGGTACAATTTTACAGTGGTATATCTCAAAGTGATAGTGTGAAAGTGATTCCATCATTCTACTTGTACTTTAGGGTGGTTGGATAGGGCAAGGATAGGTGGTTCTATCCACCTTCCGGTTGTATCCGAAGAACATAGGGGGTTGTAGCTTCCTTCTGGTTGTATCCAAAGAATAGGGGAGTTGGAGCTTCCTTTAGGTTGTATCCTGAGAAACAATGGGGTCAGAGCCTCCTTCTAGTTGCATATGGAAAACAAAGGAAGTTGGTGCTTCCAATGAATGTAATTCTTCAAGACATATAAGAAAAAAACATTCTGTGTTTTTCTCCTGGTTTGGGTTTCCACGTAAAACACTGGTGTACTCTGTATGTGTATGATTGTTCATTTGTTTAGTGGTTATTTACTTTGTAGTTATTGGATGATAATGCTACATTGATATAACACTTGGATTATATGGTTAAAAAAGATTAAATTTCTCTATTACTGATTCATCCCCCCCTCTCAGTAATCCAACAATCGGTATCAGAGTAGGTTTCTTCATAAAAGTTTAACCACTGAAAGGTAGATCATGGAGAGAAACAAATTTTATAAAAATGGAACACCACAATTCAATGGATAGAAGTATGCATTTTTTAGCATAAGGATGAAAACATATATATAGGCACAGGGATTTGAAATTTGGCAATCAATTGTAGATGGATACACAACATCAACAATTCTACCAACAAATGACAAAGCAGTGAAACTCGGTCAGAATAATTCCAAAGCCAAAAATGCACTTATGAATGGTATTAGTGAAATAGTATTCACCAAAGTTGCACATTGTAAATCCTCTAAAGAGATTTGGGAGAAACTTCAAAATATTTATGAAAAAGATTCAAAAGTCAAAGTAGCAAATATTCAAACTTACAGAGGTCAATTCGAACAACTTAAGATGAAGGAAGATGAGAATATTTCACCTTACTTTTTATGAGTTGATGAAACAGTAAATGCAATCATAGGATTGGAAGAAGAAATCAAAGAATCTGTAATTGTTCAAAATATACTAATATCTATTCCTATGATATTTGACCCTAAGATATCAACACTAGAAGAAAGATCATATCTAAAATAAATAAGCATGGATGGATTACATGGAATCTTGATAGCATATGAAATGAGAACTGAACAGGAAAATCCATATATAAAAGAAGAATCCTTCAAATAATCCAAAAATTCAAAGCAAAAGGGAAGGCAAAAAGAAGAACATAGCAGCAACAATGACGTCTCAGAAGATGATGAAGAAGTGGCCAACTTTTTCAAAAGACTGAACAAGGGAACTGACGGTAGGTATAGAGGTAAGATTCCTTTAATTTGTTTTAATTGTGATGGTATTTGTCATTTTTCCATCAAATGTACTTATAATATAAAGAGAAATGATGAAGGTTACTCAAAAGGAAAACAAACATAAAATGAAAAAGAACCAAAAAGAAAGTTTTCATGAAAATATTATGCACCAAAGAATACATCTCATCATCAGATGAAGATGAAGTCAATGACATTGAGACAAAAAGAGTTCTATAAATGGCAGTAAAAGACTCTGATAAAGAAGACTTCGAATAAGAATATGAAGAATCCGAAGAAGAATATGAAGAAGTCGAAGAAGAAATTGAAGAGGCAAAAGTTGACTACCAAGAGGAATTAATGTGTGCCATAGAAGTTATCAAAAGAGAAAAGAATAAAAACAAGAAAATATAAGCAGAACTAGACAAGAAAGAAGACACTCAAGAACTAGAACAAATGATCACAAATTTGAAGGTTCAAATAGAAGAAGATAAAAGAATTGAAGAAGCACTCAAATAACATCTAGAAGAAAAAGACAAGATCATTGGAAATTTGGAAGCAGAGATTGTCACATTAAGAAAGGATCTTCAAAAGGAAAATATGCAGAACAACTCAAAAGTTTTGGATGACATTATCATCAGTAAAAAATATCATCATGACAAGTCCATACTTGGATACAATCAAACAGAAAAAGGATCAAGCTCCAAAACAACAGAGTAAGAAACATATCCAAAAAGATATGCAGAAACAATCAAGAGGGATATGAAGATCTACAAGGAAGATTACAGGGACACTCCTCCACCAAGAAGATTCAGATTTCAGAATCAACAACTGACATATAGGCCTCAAGAAGAAGAAGAATTTATAAGAGTACCTCCTTTCAGAGGATATTCAACTCCTAGGTATTAAACTATCTTTTTTAGATTTTGTTAAGCATGTAATAATTTTGGACATAAAGTTGTTGTTGGCTCTTTACTAAGTTTTGGAGAATCTTGGTCATGTTTGACCAATTTTGGGACTTCAATAGGCTGGTTGAAGACAGAGTGCCCAGGCGAAGCAGAGATCGTGGGATCTCACCCCCTTTTATGAGATTTTTTGGGGTTAGGGTTTAGGTAACAGGTATAGGATGTTGGCCTATGGGATTACCCATGTTTAGGCCCCATTTGTAATGTATAAATAGATATATAGGCGATGTAAGAAAGACTAGACCTAATAGAATTGGCTTAGTGCAGATATAGAGGCTTTGTGCATACTATGTGTTAAGACTTGCATAGCTAAGTGCAAGTGATTGTAAGAAGCTTGTGTGCAGACTGTGTAAGAAGGCTTTGTGTTGTGACCTAGCTCGGGGAAGGAGGATCTGGCAAGGCGTGCATAGATCTCCTATCCTATGTAGAGTGGGTTCTGTAGATCTGTTCATGTATGAATATTGAAAGAAGATAATAAAGAAGAAGAAAAGTTGGTGGACATAGCCCCACACTGGGGTGAACCACATATATCATGTGTTGTGAATGCTTTGTGATATTGATGTGATTTATTCTTAGTGATAAATCTTTATGTATGTTAGATGCATATGATGTAGTAGCTTAGTGCTTAATAACATGAATGAATGCTAGATATGTTGATGCTATGTGCTAAATGGTTAGATATGATTAGATCTTGTTGAATACTGTGTTATTATGTAATTAGGGTTTTAACCTGCAACGTGAATAAGGGTAAAAGAGAATGAATGTTAACTGCTAAGTGATTTGTTAAGTATTATAATCATAGATCTCTATCACATCTAGGTTGTAGACCCTTGCGTCCTGCAACCCCCCCTACCTCTACCTCGGGTGAGACTTCATTTGATTTACAGGTGTTGTCGAAAGGGTCGGTAGTTAGGGTTTTGTTGGTGCATTGTTGAAGCGTTAAACCCCAGGTTTTCCCCTATGCCAACAAATGGTTTTGTTTCCGAGAACTGAAACTGTGATTCCTAGGAATTGAGGAAAAGAGAAAGATTTGTGCGTATATCTGTTGTTGTAGTGCACAGTACTCTACTTGACTTGTGAAGCTATGTGCCAAGAAGAGAAGTCTGATCTAAAGAAAAGAGGTAAGATCTTAAATCTTGGTGCTCTAATAAAGGTAAGATAAGTGGAAATTTTTGTTTCAAAAGAATGGATCTAGGTATATTTGATAGATTTCGTCCTAGTTTGAAAAATAGGGCACAACTAGAAGAAAGAAGATGTGATATGAATAGATCTGATAGAAATAGTGAAAGATATGTTATTCCTATGCATAGAAAGAATTTTTAGACTAACAAGTGGATGCAGGATCCTAGAAATAATTTTTTGTAGGTCCATCACTGTGATCGTGTTGCACAGTATAGGAAAGTTTGGGGATCATTTAAGAGAAAGAAAGGGTTGAAATTATGTTATAATTGCAAAAGACCGGGACATCTTGCTAAGGAATTCCCTGGTAGAGGTCCTATTTTCCTTTTTTGTAAAACTACTGGACATGAAGTTTTATATTTCCCTAGAATGATTGCTAAAGTTGAAAAGATGAACATGAGACAAGAAAACCATGAGGAAGGTCAAGAGACTAAGAATATGCCAAAGAACCAGAAAGAATCCGAGGCTATATTATTGCAGATGAAAGAAACATTGAATGATCACAGAGACATCAATTTATCATAGATCTTAAAAGAGAAAGAGTGAATAGAAACAAGAATAGGAGACTTCAACATAGACTGTGTATTGGATGCAGAAACATAGGTGAACATTATGCCAGAAAGTACTTGGGGAATTTTGGGAAATCCTGCTATGATTCCTTCATTGGGAGGAATGGGATTGTTTAAAGGAAATATGATAACCCTATGTGGATGAATTTCCCATGTACTTATGGTTTCTCATGGAGCATCGACATAAGAAGAATTCAAGGTCATTAATTTTGTTGAGAACAATGCCCCTTTTGCACTTTTGTTAGGAAGGACTTGGATTGAGAGAGATTAGATCCGAAGGAGAGAAGAAGAGGAAGCTATAGAATAGAAAAATAAAGAATTAAGAGATTTCGTGGCTACGAGAATAGTGCGCTTAATAGAAGAACAAGAGGACAAGTCAAAGAAACTGAGGGCCAGAGACTTAGCTTTCAAAGTTGAAAGAACACAAGAAGGATTAAAGAACCTATCCATGTAGGAGAGTAGAGAAACTACTCAAGAATCAGTAAAAGAAAAATTATTACCCTCTAACCCTGTGAAAGATCCTCAATAGTGTGAAGTTTATATATTTAGAGAAGATAAAAACAAGAATGGAAAGAAGAATCTAGAGACGCATATCATAGGGAAGAAAGCAAGAAAGCTCAGTAAGAAGAAAACAAAGCTAGAAAAATTGTAGGAGGTTCCAGAGAGGGMTTTGCAGAAGGAAGGATTGCAGAACTTGAACCTCGTTGGAATAATAGAACAACATCGACTGGCACTTCACCACARCGAAGAAATATGATYATTGGAGGCATCCTGACCATTAGAACGATGCTCCATAAYGACTAGAAATGCAGTTATTGTCGAAAYGTTCACCATTGGACCGTTGGAACCATGCCATAACAGATGGAATTGTATTGATTGAAKCATTCCTTCCCATTGGAGGAGTTTGTTACGATGTTAGCTATTTAACCTGTCAAATGTCTTACCAGGGATAATTTTGAAAATTTTGATTACCCGAGACCATAGAGAATTGATTATCCTGTTGTGATTATTGAGACCTCRCCACCCGTTCAACTACCTTGAGTGTTTGTTCACCTACCTGAAATATTTGATCACGATTGTGCATGTCGAGTGAACGCAGTGTAGTGGAAAAGTCTGTGGAAGAAATTATAATCGATCTTTTGGTGGAGAAGGTCATGTCCGYAGGAGCACAGGACTCATTGAAAAGAGGATTGCAAGCCTCTCCATCGACTTCATGTTGATATGGACCCTCTCGAGCTGCGACATAGAAACAGAACAAGCATCACGACGACTTGGAAAATGCGAAGCTCATCCCATCAATCCTGCTCGACTATATCCACCTTTGGCGGGTGAGGTTATTCGTGACAAGGTCTCGAGAGACTTTGACTATACACTGATCACTGCATACCTCTCGAAGGGGATACGCGTAGTTGGATCGCAGTTAGGACAGATTCTGATGCTCAAGATCAATGATTTCAACTTAGGAGATCGCAAGAACTATGGAATGCTTGCACTGCATAAGTATTTAACCAAGACAATGAGGAAGAAGCCAAAGATATTCCCCCAGCGATGGACCATGGACATCGTAAGATCAACAATCCTTAATGTGATGAATATACCACACTTCGGCAGACATCAGGAGGTTAATGCATGCGTTAAAATCCTCCTATATTTCTACCATGGTGGTTACATGTGGTTGGATAGGTGCATCACCATAGATCTGATGTTGATCCATAGGATCACCAGATTGAGGATGCAAGGACCTGAACCTTGGGATTTTTACCTAAGGAAGGATGAAGATCGGCCCTGGTGCAACGCATAAAAGACACCTATGATGATGTAGAGAAGGGGAAGCGAGGCTACAAGGTATCTTCCATCCAAAATGGCACAGTGCACCTAGCTTGCCAATTAATCACGGGTAAGTTCATAAGGAAGAACAGACTGACACAGGTCATGGGGTTCATCGTTGACCTCACATAAAAATACGTGAAAGGGATGCAAATGAACTAGGTGAGCTACCTCATCAACCAGTTGGAGAAATATTGTCACGAAGCACATGACCAGGGTTACGAGTTTCACTTCAGCTGGTTGTTGATTCTCGTTGTCTTCATCGCTTGGGAGATGTCATAAGGAGCCACCTTTCCTAAAGTCAAGTCATATGAACCCCTAGCCCCGAGGTTCACTACCCTTTGGTAATAAAGTGACATGGAAAAACAATGGCAGTTGAATGCGGTGTTCCACACATATTAATTACAGCTGAAGAGGGCCATTGAATATTTCCCTCACATGACGTCGAATACTCTACATAGGTTCAGGCCACTTGTGAAGTTCCACGTAGATAGGCATTTCATTTACATCATTGTGTGTGGATACGAACACAAGGAAGATATCCAGTCCTATTACAAACTCACAAAGGAGGACATGGAAGAAATAACCAAGGAATGGCCTGCAGAGTTCCTTGTACCAATCGACCAGACAAAACTCTCCAACCCTAAACTCATCGTAAGTCTTGTAGTCACTCAAGAAGAATATGATGGACCTAGCAGTAGTAGGAAGAAGAAGAAGGAAGAAGTGCAATAAATGAACAACGCATCGAAGGAAACTGTGCCTGATTCGCCAGGAGGAGGAGGAGATGACGAAGTAGACCAGGAACCAGATGAAAGGAAAGAAGACAAACATGAACATGGTGAAGTGACATTGACTAAGGATCCCATCATGGAGGCCAAGACATCCAAGAAAAGATAGGTTTCCTTGAAGAAACCATCAACATGGAATAAGTCACGAGAAAATAAGCCTCAATTATAGATTGTACTCATGGTGGATGATATTGACCTTATCATCGCAGTTGTATCAAACACCTCGAAGGACATTTTGCAGTGAAACGAAGACAAATAGGAGACAATGTATGATAAGATCGAGGCGGAACTGAAAGGGGTACAAAGATCCCTCTACTCTAGCCACGTAGTGTCTACAACGCCATCATCATCATCAGAAGGTATAGAAGTAGGAGATGAGCTTGCCCAACTACATAGAATAACATATGCAACAGAGGCTCACCTTCGTCAGGTCCAAGAAGAAAAAGATCAGGCCACAAAGGCCTTGAAACAATAGAAGGAGGAAGCTCTAGAGCAACGTCGGATTGCACAGCAAGAGAAATATGGCATCCAGGCTAATTTTACAGAGGATAGAGCATAGATCCATAAGGAAAAAGAACACCTTCTCACAGAGCAGATGGGAGTTAAGGAGGCAGTCACTAGAGCACTTCACTCTATGTCAGGCCTAGCACAGATGGAAGAAGAGATAATGGAGAGACAAGTGGGGAATATCATTGAAGCCATTAAGTAGCTTCAACAAAGAGTAGAAGATTTGGAATTGCAAGCAGTGCCAAGCACTCTGCAGGAAGTGTGAGACCAGAGAGAAGAAACTGCCAGGAGCGCAGTAGAAATAATCAAGGCATTGGCCTTGGAATGTAAGATACTCAACAACCACAATGCCCAGACCTATGAGAGCCTCGCAAAGGACCCATAACTAAGAGCATTATAAGAACAACTTCAAGAGGAAAAACAACAAGCATCGACAGTGCAAACACAACTGAAATTTCTTTCAACAGTTGAGAAGATGAAAAGGTCATAGGAACAATGTGCAGTTCAGCAGCAGGTCCATGCCATCCAAATTAAAGTCATGGAAGTGACCCAGAGACTCTAGCTAGTACATGATGAAGCCCGTACATTTTTTGAGGAGATAGAGGGACAAGGAGCACAACTAGAACAAGTAGTCACCTCGGTGGAACAACGCTTGGAAGGATCGGTCACAGAGAAAGTCATCCAGGAGTTCATCGAGCAGGAGGCTCTGGAAAAGCAGCAAGTTGAGGTAGCTCGAGCCAAGCTCGAGGCCTTCAAAGCAGAGCTTCCTAGACCAGAGTGACTCAGGACAAGCCACAGGTGAGTGTTGGGGCCTATTGGCCCTTTACCAAGTTTTTGAGAATCTTGGTCATGTTTGACCAATTTTGGGACTTCAACAGGCTCGTCGAAGATGAAACTCCCAAACGAATCAGAGATCGTGGGATCTCGACCCCTTTTACGGTATTTTTGGGATTTAGGGTTTATGTAATGGGTATAGGATGTCAGCCCATGGGTTTACCCATGTTTAGGCCCCATTTGTAATGTATAAATAGATATCTAGGCGATGCAAGAAAGACTAGACCTAGTAGAATCGACTTAGTGCAGATCTAGAGGCTTTGTGCATACTATGTGTTAAAACTTACAGAGCTAAGTGTAAGTGATTGTAAGAAGCTTGTGTGCAGACTGTGTAAGAAGGCTTTGTCCTGTGACCTAACTCAGGGAGGGAGGATCTGGCAAGGTGTGTGCATATCTCCTATCCTATGTGGAGCGATTTCTGTAGCTCTCTGCATGTATAGAGATTGAAAGAAGATAATAAAGAAGAAGAAGAGTTGGTGGACGTAGCCCCACACCAGAGTGAACCACATATATCCTGTGTTGTGATTGCTTTTTGCTATTGATGTGATTTGTGCTTAGTGTTGAATATTTATGTATGTTAGATGCATATGATGTAGTATCTTAGTTCTTAATAACATGAATGAATGCTAGATATGTTGATGATATGTGATAAATGGTTAGATATGCTTAGATCTTGTTGAATACTGCGTTGTTTTGTAATTAGGGATTTAACCTGTGACGTGAATAAGGGTAAAAGATAATGAATGTTAACTTCTAAGTTTTATGTTAAGTATTATAATCACAGATCTGTGTCCCATATAGGTTGTATACATTTGAGTCCTACAACCCCCCTGCCTCTACCTCGGGTGAGACTTCATCTGCTTCGCAGGTGTTGCTGAAAGGGATGGTAGTTAGGGTTTTGTTGGTGTGTTGTTGAAGCGTTGTGTGTAGAATGTGTAAGAAGGATTTGTGTTGTGACCTGTTGATGGGGCTTAAATCCACTGATTCAAAAGTAGGAACCAAACCCGCCACCGAGGCCCAATTAGACTCTACAATGTTTGGAGTGGAATGGTTCTCCAGATCTTACAATCCGGCCAAATTATCAATGAGATTTTATGTTTTCTAGTAAATGTTCTTCCTTTGGTTAAGACATTTTTTTCAGTAATTTATCTTAGGTGGGGAAGGTACAAGAGGTGCAAGCCAGTATAAACCAACTTGACTAAGATAGGACAAGAGTTTTAACTCTTGGGAAGGGGTCGAGCTTGGGATAACCCACTACTCGAACATGCAAACAATGATCCTATGCAAAAGGGCTTAGTAATAATACTTTAACCAAAAGAGCATCCAACTGTTGTCTGAGAAAGCTACTTAATAGAAAGAAAATGCATATATGATCAAGATCAGGGTAAGAAAAATAATTCATCTACCGACACATTCATCACATAGCTGAGGTAAACTACTTAGCATAGAGAAAGAAATACAACTGTAATCAATGTCACGGTAAGAAAAATAATTCATCTATCAAGACATTCATCACATAGAAGCACACTGATTTACTTTCATCATTTAAAGAAAGGAACATTAAAACATTGCACCAGATAACTTGACAACATAATTAATTGCTCTTACTCATTTACTGCAACATTCATGGAACAAGAAAGGAAGTAATTCTTCTCAACTCCAATCACATATATCTGATGAAAATAGTTCGTCTCTGGTCCAGAAGGACTTCTTAATTCGTAGCAGTCTCAAAATAATTATCAACAACCAAACGAAAAAGAGTTCTTACAACAACCATCGTCCCTCGACCATCGGTTGATGTTCCTATTTATAATATAAAGTCTTAATAGTAATTAATGATAAAATACAATTCAAGCTAATAAAAAATCGCTACATGGCATCATCATCTAACAGTCTTTCAATAGTACACCTAAGTTGTTTCTTGGAAAGGGTGGACTCTTTCATAATTAGACCATCTGATAAAGAGTTCTTCACAGGTGTTGGCCCATAGAAACCTGTGTTGTTCCATCAGATCCACATAGATTCCCTTGATGTCTGTCGCGTGCGCCCGATATTTTGTGAGGCTAAAGTTCAACTTCTGAAGTATGGCTCTGGCTTTGATTGGATGTCCTACGAACTTTTGTACTTTCCCAGGTTTTGCATTGGTAAACTTTGCACATTCTTCGGCCCATGATGCATCCTACTCAGCACACAACTTAATTATTTTGTTTAGGTTGATAAACATATCAGGGGTACCATACTTAGGGAGTCTGATGTATTTCATTATATTGTTGATTTTATCCCAGTTATTTTGACATCTGGCCCATTGTCCTTGGATTTGTTCATGTGGGATTTGAGACATTTTGGCCTAGAATTTGGCCGATCGCTTCATGTGACTGAGACTTCTTTTACTTACTAGATGAATGTCGTGGCCTTCCTTTTCTCAGCCTTTCTGGACTGCCTTAATAAAATCAAGCCTCTCCACTGCCTGCTGCACCTTCTCATACCATCGCTCCATTTCCTTACATGTTGCAAGGGCCATGAGAGTGTCTTCTTGGAATTCGGCTATATTCGATATTAACTACTATCTTTCCTTCTTGAACTCATCGTAAAATTTATCGAACTCGTCTTTTAAATACACAACTGTCTGTGTAGCACCCTTATAGTAATTGACAAGATGGTGCAAGTGTTAGAGATCCTTTTGGGTGGTGGCAAGATCCTTTTCAGCTCTCCTGGATCTGTCTTGGGCGGCCTTTGAGAGGGATTTTCCCACACCAATCAAATCAAACGTACGAGAATATGTTGTATCAATTAACTTCTCCTCAGTGACGACTATGATGGACTGATCCAGGGTGATTCGTCTCTTCTTTGCAGTCCTCTGAACGATAGCCTTTCTCTTTTGATCGTAGGATATCACATAGATGTCTGTGACCTCATCTACCGGGTCTAGTATCTGTTGATCACCCTATGTGAGATTGTTTCCCAAGCTTCCCGCAGTGTAAATTTGTTCGAGAGTGGGCTCTCAAACTTCTTCGTTCTACCTTGTAGATCCAACTTCTACTTGTTGCTCACCGGGGATCTGAGTATTGGGCATGATAGAGGTGTCTTGTATGGACTTATCACTTACTTGCTCATCGATCGTGGAACTGTTTATTTTCTTCTGCAGAGGCTCGTCACTTGGGCCTACATCTATTTCCGGTTCATCGGGCTTTCCTGTGTAGATATTACCTTCAGCTTCAACTTCCTTTTGTGGAATTCCTTTGTCCTGAACCCCAGGCCCAACATAAGAGACCTTTTCGGGACTTGGCGAAAAGGTCTTTTCAGGACCTTCTTCTTCTTGGATTCGTACCTGGGTTCCATGAGAAGGATCTATGGTCTCGTCTTCATTGTATATATGTATTAGTGTGCTCAAGGGGTTGGGAGCTTGTGTCTCTATTGACACTTGTCCTGTCTCTGGTTGAGTTGTTCCTTCTCCCGAGAGAACAATTGGCGATATCATAGACTCAGGATTACCTGACCCATTGGTGCCATCAGTGGCTATGAGACCAGGATTGCTAGGTTCTGTCAGAACTCTCTGGATGGTAACTGAAATTTTGGGACTTACAGTAAGATGTGGGTTATCCTGCATCTGTTTCATTAGTAGCTGATACTGCTGGTATAAAAGTGTGCCACTTTCTTGAGTTGTTTGATCTTCAGGGAAAACTCTTATTTGTACCGGGGATCCCTGATGAGTCTCTATGACCTCAATGTATTCTTGGGGGTTATTTGTTTTTTCCTCCAATTCGTATGCTACTGTTGCTTCAGGGTGTTCGCCAACTCTTTGAATTTCTTGCTCCAATAGCATGGCCTACTCTTCATAGCTCAAATCTCTAAACCTGGTTTCTCTAGGATCGGCCTTTCTGGCTGCCACCATATCCTAGTATTGAGTGTTCTCGGTGAATATTTCATCCTCAAGTCGATCATGGGCATAAGGCCAACAAGATGATACCTATGACGCATGTTGTAGGACCAATCCCTTGGGATCATGTTTGCGAAATCTACCAGTTTGGAAACAAAATTCCAATTGAACCAGCCCAAGTTGTTTAGCATGCGCGGTGTCTTTGACCATGCAAAAGCCAATATGGAATCCATACGGTATGAAATCCCGCTTCTTTTCTTTCACTAAAGTTGCATTGTATCCTTGTATGATGGTTTGATGGTAGATTTCTCCTAATACTAGCCAGTCAGGAACATAAAGGGGTAATAAATGTGGTGCCCCTGTGGCACCGAAAACCCTGATGTAGGTTTCTTGTTCGTCTAAATACCAGTGATGGATTTTGACTATGACCTTGTTTTCTTTGTTTGATAATCTAGGGAATTCTCTCTTAAAGAGTAAGAAGTAAATGGGTGCAATAAAATGATCACAGATAACAACATAGGATTTCTTGTACTTTTTTTCCCACAATATGTTGTAGTACACATGGATTGCAAGCTCCAAAGGGCGCCAATTCAATTCCATCCCAACAAAAGCGTTCCTAGCGCAGATGATGTCCAGTAGATACGAAGCCATGTAGAAGGTAGGAGTATCTCCTTCCTTTGGCACCTAAGATTGTTTTATGCATGTGCTCAACTGTTTGGAGATGATAGCACTCCAATTGAAACTAGTACTTGAAACGAGGATTGTAAAATCCAGAGGCATCCAAGCTTCCGAAAACCAGGAGCAGTCTTTCTCCCCATGTAATCTGCAGAGAAGGGCCATGAGATAGGCATATGGTTCTCTGAGATTGACCGTCAGGTACTAGCTAGAAGTTCGGTTTATGAATTTCTTGTCTTCCCTCCACCAGGATGCCAAGATTTTGCTAGTGTCGTGAGAGGCATAGAAGCTCACCACGAAATCAATGCTCAACTTTTCTTCGGATTCATTGAGTTTGTAGTATTTCTGAACTTTTGATGACAGGAAAACCCCGACACATTCACCATTCTCACCATTATTCAAACATTTATGTGCATTGATGTGATCAATGAGCCACTTTAAGAGCTTGACGCAAGGTAAAACCGAAGACGGTCTCGCCACCATGTGCAGATAAGAATTTCGAATGTTTGGGAGGACCTCGTCATCGAGATTCCTTGTATCAGGGTCACTGTGTGGAGTATATTCGAGGGGCTCTTCTTTATTAATATTCTTGAAAACTTCTTCCCAACGAGGAAAATTTGTCCTTGCTCCAATGCTTGCCTCTATATCCCCGAAAGCATGGGGCTAGACAAAGGGCTCCTTGGTGATTGCCTTGATGACATACACCATCTTAGGAGTGAACTCTAATTGTCTTGCAACCGCTGGGGAGGAGCCTTCTCTTATTTCTAATTCTTGCAGCTTTGGTGCTCATGGTGATTTCCTGGTGGATGGCTTCTTTAGACGCATTGTCCCTGCAATCAAAACCACCCTTTAAACACATATACAGAGCATCATCGGGTGAGGACATATACAAATGAAATGTGAATCCTGTTAGGTGATTTATATGTACTAAAAAAGACACTAAACTACCCTCAATTAAATTATCAACCCGGGGTAAGTAAACTTAGAGTTGTAGCAAAATATATGCCAAAGGTAAAAGGTTGGTAGGTATATAGTCTAACTAAGGAAAGCAACTATTTAAGGCTAATCTACTCAAGCAAACCCATCTAATGAGCAAACCCTACTAAGAAAAATGAAACTAGGTAACCTAAGTACTTTTGGGCCAAGGATCGATGGATGGTTCCTAAGAAAGCAAGTAAAACCCTATGTAAAGAAAACTAGTTCAACAATAAGCAAAAGCAAACCAC
>ML788960.1:274610-300183 GCA_009831015.1 Picea engelmannii
AAGAGAAATTTCTTCTTAATATGCCTTAAGAACAAGAAGATGAAAATATTTGCAAAAACATGGCTAACTACAAGAAGTAATTATTCATTTGATGCTTAGCAGACAACAAGGTCCAAGTGTAACAATGTTTTTGAAGAAAATCCTTTTTTTCTATTTCCTTGGAATTGTCTACCCTTGGTGATATAAATACCTACAAAGATCTCTAAAACTGTTTGCAAAATCCACACTCCAAAATATAATAAACTAAGGATATCAATGAGATCAAGCCATAGGAAAATGTATCTCATATTTGTATTATTAAAAGAAAATGTAAAATGAGGTTGCATTAGACTTCTAAGCTAAACTAACAACATGCAGCTTTTATTTACTATCCTACTGTAACACACCCACTATGGGAGCTAAGATTTTTTGCCTTTTTCTTCCTTCTTCGTTGTTGAGGGACAGAGTTCCCAAGTTCTTATGGGGTTCTGACGTAGGCTAGGTCTTTCAATTGGGACCTTCACCCAACTAATTCACGGGTTCTTTTGTTGAGTATCCATTGTGCACAATTCACGCACCAAGTGTAGAATTTACTTCCACGTGTCCATCGGTTGTGACCCCGGGCTAAGTCAAGAGGTTCCTTTCACATTTCAGGACTTCAGACACCGAGAGTTCAAAATGCAAGGGAGTCGAATCCTTCGACACCTCGAAACCCGAAATCCTATTCACACCAAGCTTGCTCCGGGATTTCACCTACTGGGACTTCGCTTACCAGGATTTCATGATGTATGGAGACGAGGGTTCATACCCTTCTCTTTCTCGGGTGTCGCAACACTGAAGCCCATATATCTACTAGGCTCATTTCAGGGTTTTGCGAGTCGGGGTTTTGTGATATGCGAAGACAAGGGGTTTTCCCTTGGGTATCCCAGGTGCCAAAATGCCGAAATACTAAACTCTAGCCGCTATACCATTTCAAGGTTTCTCACATCGAGATTTCACGATATGTGAGGACGAGAGGCCTCACATATAGGATATTTAGGAGATAAAACTATGAAGCTCATATATCCACTCAACTCACTTCGGGGTTTCGCAAGTCAGGATTTCACAATGTGAAATAACAAGAGGTCTTGTATCTGAGTTTCCCTGAAGCCGAAACTCCGAAGCTCAGGTATATACGCTACACTCGTTTCGGGGTTTCGCAAGTCGAGATTTCTCAATGTGTGGACAAGAAGTCTCGCATCTGAGTTTCCCGGGAGCTGAAACTCTGAAACACCAATATATATATATACACACACACACAACGCTAAGTCCATTTCAGGGTTTCGCAAGTCAGGATTTTGGGACTGGCAAGTACAAGAGACTTGCCCTTAGATATCCCAAGTGTCGAAACACCGAAACATCGTATCTCATCCACGCTAGACCTTTTCAAGGTTTCATACTTCAGGATTTCACAACTGGTGAACACAAGGAACTAACCCTTGGATTCCCAAGTGTCAAAACACCGACACATCAAACTCTAGCCACACTATTATCATTTCGGGGTTTCGCAGGTCGGGATTTTGGGACTGGAGAGTACAAGAGACTTTCCCTTAGATATCCCAAGTGTCGAAATGCCGAAACACCGTATCTCATCTGCGCTAGACCTTTTCGGGGTTTCATACTTCAAGATTTCATGAATAGCGAATATAAGAGAACTTACCCTTAGGTATCCCGGGTGCTGAAACACCAAAACAACAAGACTCTAATCATGCAACACTATTCTGGGATTTTGCAAGTCGGGATTTTGCGACATGTGAGGACAAGGAAACTTTCCCTTGGGTATCCCGGGTGCCGAAACGCTGAAACACCAAACTTTAACCACGCTATACCATTTCGGGGTTTCTCAAGTCGGGGTTTCATGACATGCGAGGACAAGGAAACTTTCCCTTGGGTATCCTGGGTGCTGAAACGCCGAAACACCAAAACTTAGGGAGCCATTCTTTCTGTTGCAAGGTTTCCAAACTTAGGCCATAAAATCCTCCAACGGATCCTCGGGTAATTATCACTAGGTTGAGTGACCTGACAGAAGGGTCTTCTTAGATTATCGAGCTATGAAATTTGTGACAGGGGTGAGGTAAGCTTAAATACTTACTTAAAAATGGTAGTCCCTTCCAGAAACTTACTTCGGCTCTAGAATATGATGGAGCTTCCTAGAAGGAGGTGCCTTCGGGAAAACAAACCAGGGCATATCATGGGTTGTGAACATGGTACAACTCTCTGGGGAACGAGCTCGAATCTGAACTTATGCATTCGATACGTAAATCGATTATAGTCATATAAGTATAAGAACACATTCATTGTTGCTGATCGAAATACCAAGCAAACACTTCTATACAGAAATCAATCATTTATAAGTGTACAAACATGAGCATGCATGCATTATATTTTAATTCAAGATGCGAGATGTAAACACTTATCATAAAGAACACCAAGTGTCGCACGACTGCTGAGAGGGGTGTTCGTTTCCACCCAACCGTAGGCTCAATGACTCCAAATGGATTTACCACTAGCCACCCCCAAGCTAGACCACGATGCTTTGAGACTCAGTCTCTTCCTTCCCACTTGTTGGAAGTCCAGGATGAAGGTTACTCTCCTTCTCCTTTGCTCATAACTCCCTGTATTTTTCAGAGTTCCTCTGGTTCCTCTTCCACAATCCTCCCCTGTCGCATCCCCCTCCACACACTTCCTTTCTTGCTTTGTCCTGCAAGATTGCGTGTGGAACAAATTCCCCTGCAGTGGTCAGGTCTGAGGGCTTCTATAGATGGGCGGTTCACCCCCATCCCCTCATTAACTCATGAGGAGCCTCCCCACCTACCATCCTAGCAAGTAATTCATTCCAGGGCCAGAGAACAGCTTTGGTCTTTGGTCCAGTAAATACCAACACGGTATTGGTTTAGTGGAAGTTAATGCCACCATTCCAGGTGCCTTCCACCACCTTTCATCAGCCATCGTGGTCTCTTTTTCAGCACATCCCCCTCTCAGCAGTCATGCAATACACACACACACACACACACACACACACACATATATATATATACATCATTCACATTCGTCGACCCTTTATACAGGGTCCATCAAATCACACATTCACATCTTGGAGTTTGCCATAATTCTTAGCCAATACAGTTATTTTTACAGACTGGGGGAAATAGGGTGTTACACCTACCCTACCTAAAAATAAAGGGAAAATATTTATTCAAGTGTAAGAACTCTTCCAATGTAACCATGTCAGGAGAAATATAAGAAGCATACTCATATCCATATATGAAAAAGTTACCGCAGTGATTACCTGGATATGAAGAACCAAGCAACCTACTAGTTTTGGCATTAGAAGGTGTTGAAGAAGAGAATAGTATTGTGGCTTGATGACCTCTTGAAACCAAATTTCAATGTAATCTTGATGTTCATCAACAATAATTTATATGCTCTCCTTCATCATGTTATACATATCCTCTTCTTCTCAATGATTGATTTATGAAGTACATGAAGGATCTGTTGAGAACTCCTCAATCTTAGGTCTTAATGATTGCTCTCTATTGGATGTAGTCCATAATTTTTTAGCTTCCTTCACATTTTGGCAAGGAAAATCATTTTGTAGCTCATAGGACCTTGACTCTTCTAATATTTCCAGAGAGATAGACAAGTTCTTAGCTGCTGCCAAAATATGTTCTTCTTGAAAAGAAGAAATCTCGGCTGATGTTAGGATTTGAGAAAGTTCCCTCAAGCTAATGGTTGCTTCTGAGTTCATCTTTCCATTTGATAAAACTTGGTTCACACAAAGATGATGTCCAAAAAATTAGGATCTCTTGATGGTGGTGTAAAAGCAAAGGTTGTATTTTTTGGTTCTGTGGAAGGCTCAAGTGGTCTTGCCTCCTGTCCCAATACTACTATTGCTTCAATTTTTTGTTATATAGTGCTCCTTGTTTTAGTCTCTTTTAGAGACTGATTTAGCTCTTTGGGTTAAGCTAGCTTTTGTTTTTCAGTATTGTTCTGCGGAGCTTAAGAGTGGAATGTTCCTTTCCCCCAAAGAGATCGGAAGGAACCTTGTCTAAAAGGTCTGATTTAGATTTAATGTATCTACCTTATGGGTCTCTAGGCCTATTCATAAAAAGAAATAAAAAACAAAAGAAAAAGATACCATTTGGTTTCTAGGTCTATTCATGAAAGAAAAAAACAAAAAGAAAAACTACCATTGGGTTTGGGGGAACTTGCTATAGCAGATGCGCAGGTTCTTACATCTCATATTAAAGTTCCCCCACCACCAAACTAATGCTAAGGTCTAAGAATAATCTATTTCCTAACTACTTCTTACCTTGAGACGACTCCCTGACAATGGTGCCAAAATGTTAGGTGATTTATATGTACTAAAAAAGACACTAAACTACCCTCAATTAAATTGTCAACCTGAGGTAAGTAAACTTAGAGTTGTAGCAAAATATATGCCAAAGGTAAAAGGTTGGTAGGAGTATAGTCTAACTAAGGAAAGCAACTATCTAAGGCTAATCTACTCAAGCAAACCTATCTAATGAGCAAACCCTACTAAGAAAAATTAAACTAGGTAACCTAAGTACTTTTGGGCCAAGGATCGATGGATGGTTCCTAAGAAAGCAAGTAAAACCCTATGTAAAGAAAACTAGTTCAACAATAAGCAAAAGAAAACCACTAAGCATAATAAGAAAATGACAAAAGAAAACTTCTTTAACTTTCCAACCTACATCCAATGAGAAACTACCCTATGAAAGCAAATAAATAAGCAAGTAAGAAAAATCACCTATTTAACCTATTAAAGAAAATAGACAAGTAAGCAAAGACACCTAACTAACCTACTAAAGAAAAAGACAAGTAAGCAAAGGCAACTAACTAACCTACGAAAGCAAAAGACAAATAAGCAAAGGCAACTAACTACTACAAGCAAAACTTCTCATTGAACAACTATCTAGCCGAAGAGGCAAGTGAACTAAATTCCTAATGAAAAACTATTTATAATGCGTGAAAGGAAATCTAAATGCTCAATGCAATGCATGAAAGGAAATCTATTCTATTGAAAGAAATAAAGGAAACTATCTCTTCTATGAAAACAAGAAATTGTTTTCTAATCTATGAAATTCAAATGCATTCTATACTAATATAAGCAAACTTATGATATACTAAATTCAGTCATTAACTACAACTTGAAATTGCAATCTAAATCYAAGAAAGAAATTGCATAACATAAACTAAACTAGCTCTATCTTAATAATTCAAATTGCAAAAAGGAAAAATACTCATAAACGGAATTTAAAGACTAATTCARCATATGACAAGAAAACAAATAAGCAACTAAATGAAAAATTAAATAAATAAAACTAAATGGCAACTAGATCAGCAAACTAGAATTGAAAACTAAAGACTAATGACTATCCATCCACCGAAACCTCGTTAAAGAAAACATAAACTCAAATTTTTGTTCTATTCTATTTCAAACTTTGTTTTAAACTAGATTCTACAATCATAAATCAAAGCATAATCTAACATGTAAATGCATGTGGGGTTAGTGTATGAGTTTGCAAACTCGTTCCTAACTATAAAAGCAATGCATATTAACAAAAATCCTCCATACTAACCTGCAAAGAGAATTAAAATAGTTAAACTACAACAACAAATTAAAGAAATGAAGGAACAGTTCATGTACAGGAAATAAAGAGACGTCTAAGCTATGAAATGCATAAATAACACAAAGAACAGTTACCAGAATATTGGTGGGTCCCCCATCAAGTCGTGGTCACCTCTCAAATGCACACCACAAGCTCAACAAAATGATTTCACCATTAAAACTTGAAAAACACAGTCTTATACAATTCTGGCAATTGAAAAATGAAAAAACAAAAGAAAACGTTTTTATCTCTATCCTCTACTTTGTCTATTGCTCCTTAGCTATTGTATGACCACCATGGTGGTATTTATAAGATTTACAGACCAAGTGATCGACCACAGGAGGATTGAACCGCTTCTAAAATTGGTAAATTTCATTAATGGTGCCCTAACTGCCGAAATTGAGTGAGCCAATAATCGCCTTCTTTGGACAACTGAAATCTAGTTGTCTTGAGCTTAGTAGTTGGAGGGGGCGATCATGAATAAAACCCATGTGCCCGATTTTCCATCACTGGCCGCCAATGTCATAACCACCAACTCACCTTGCATTTTTGTGCAATACTGGGTGCCAGAACGAGTGTCGGATCAAGTGTCGGAACTAGAAACATGGTGCGTTTTTCTTTGTAACAACAAAAAAACATGAATTAACTCTTGGAAATCATAGAACATGACGAATTTCACTTGATTTAATCATTAAACATGAATTACATGTACCTTATGCCGATCATACCATTTTATCATCAAATTCTCCAAAAAGATCCTTCAAAAAGATGAAAAACACAAATATACATATGGAAAAAGTGTATAATAATCGTCATGAAAATGATCATATCTTGGACCCAACAAAGCCATAAGCGAACCCATACCTGTAATGCTTGCTAAGAAAATTGTTTAATACTCACTGGACTTCAAATGCTTCCTCTGGACTGGTGGCTTCGTTCTCCTGTTGGTTCTGAATTCCTTGTTGCGTAGAGTGGGATCACACAAAAAGGACTCGAAAGAATATAACTAGGAGATATTACCAGTCATATCAATTAGTTAATATGTGTGATAAATGAAGATTTCAAAATATAACGCTATCGTATTTCTACCACTGAGACTTAACTGGTCAACGACGGAGGTGCGGATGGAGATGCATTGTATAAGTGAGTTTAACGGTTCCCTTTTGATTCGCGTACGAGGTAGTAACTAACGCGCGATCTACGAATTAACTAAAGCTTTGAATGTGGGGTACTTGACACAACTAGGGGATAAACGTCACGTCACATCTTACCTTCATAAATATCAGGGATCAACTACTATTTTAGATTGTTTATCAATGTTGTTATTTTCTTGATAAAACTCCCAACACCGGTGATGTTTCGGGCATCGACGGTGGAACTCCTCTTTTGTGCGATGCTTATGATTACACTTCTCTCCTGAAGTCGAAAGGATGGGTGTTCGGCAAAATATTTTAGGAGACTATATGCGTAAAAGAGATAGTCTTATCGGTCGATGCCGAAGAATGTCGACACTTGGCTGCTTTGATTTCCCACACAATCTTCGCTACCTTAATCTTTCACCGATGCTGAAATTATCAAGTAAGTCGGGATAAATCTGGGTCGTTGGTTCCTTGATCAGTTGTGGTGTTTCTCAAGATGGTTCTTAATATGCTCAACAGAAAATTGGATATGAAACATATCAGATAAGAAGGTTATCAGGCTCAAACCATGGTGAAAACAATCGAAGGTAGAAGACAAGGTGGTACCCAAAAGGAAGTGGTCACAGAACTTTTAGGGTGTGTTGAGAACTCAACAAATGGCAATTCACTAGGCAAACATAGAATCTTTGTCCCATAAATTAGATATCTCCGATCCTTCTTTTAATCATGCCAAATGGAAATATATACGCATTATATATATATATATATATATATATAATGTTGTTATTATTGGAGGTATTTCTTTAGGGCTTGGCCGTTTACCGGGAGGGCGTCAGGTTCCCCTCTCAGATTTTGCAAATGATGAGTACCTACCCCGATCTTCTCAGCCACCTGAAAAGGCCCAAGCCATAGGCTCTGAAACTTGGAATGCTTCCATTTGGGTTCATTTACCTTATCCCACTTTAGAACTAAGTCTCCTACTTCAAAATTCTCTTATTTAGTCTTGTGCTTATTGAACCATCTTTTCACTATCTGTTGATGGGATAAAAATTTAGACTTAGCCTTTTCCCTCTCTTCCTCCAGCATGAGCAGAGGGTTGATTCTTTGTTGCATGGTTGAGGATTTATTGTCGTTAGAATCTTGGGGCAATTGGAGAGATGGAAGATAAATCCCATTTGGGAGAATGGCTTCTTGTCCGTAGACCAGGAAGTATGGGGAATTCCCTATAGTCTCTTTGGGTGTGACCCTATTAGCCCATAGGGAATTATGGAGTTGGTTATGCCAATTTCTATGGTTTTCCACAACCGTCTTCTTTAATATCCTCACCATATTCTTATTGGTTGACTCTGCCACATTGTTTCCCCGAGGGTAATAATTTTCAGAGTACTTGATTATGATTCCTTTGTCCAGAGCGAACTCTATCAATAGGGTAGAGGAGAAGTAGGATGCATTATCAAATACCATAATGGAAGTAACGCCAAACCTTGTAATTAGTTGTTGTTCTATAAATTGGATGACTATTTTCTCATTTACATGGGTTAGAGGGATGGCCTCTGCCCACTTTGTGAAATAGTCGGTGGCAGTAAGAATATACTTGTGAAATTTCAAAGAATTGGGCGTAATTTCTCCTATGATGTCCAACCCCCACTGCTCAAACGGTCTAGAGATGGTTACAAGCTGAAGTGGGATTGTTTCCCTTTTCTCCTTGCCAACACTTATTTGAAAAATATTACAATTCCTGGCATAAGAATGAGCGTCTTTGAACAAAGTGGGTCAGTAATATCCGGTTCTTAGAACCTTATGAGCAGTGGTGTTTCCTATAAAATGTCCCCTAGTGGGGCCATCGTGGAGTTCTTTTAGCACTTTATCGGCATCCTCGCGTTCTAGAAATTTTAGTAATACCCCGTCATAGTTGATCCGGAAGAGTACCGAATTTATGAGGTGATATTGTGTAAATTTTAATCGGAGGGCTCTCCTTTCTCTGGGGTTGAGGTTTTCGGGACAAGTCCCATAATGTAATAGATGAGCCAAATCCTTGTACCAGGAGTCTAGTCCCAACGAAATGTATGCTGCTTCACCACACCACAATGTTATTTCATTATCCCACCCTGGATCTTGGTTTTCCTGATCTTGAGCTTCGGCTGCGAGTTTGCACAAACCTTGTTCTTTTACTAACTTGGCAGGTTTTATATGTAGATCAAATTCCTAGACTACCACCATCCAGTTCCATCTTATTTCTCCCATTTCTTGTTTGGTAAACAAGGATCAGACTGCGGGGTGTGGAACAATCACCTTAATATGATTCTTGAGGATGTACGACCTAAAATGATTTACTTCTTTATAGACTGTGTAGGCCTACTTGTCTGTGGCGGGGTAATTGATCTCAAATCCTTGAAGGTTTGTGCTCATGAATGACACCGGGGCTTCATTTTTGTCTTCGTCCTTCTGAGTTAAAACCGCATCTAGCGATTGGTCAGAGGCGAAAGTATAAAGGTTAAAGTCTCTATTGAAATTGGGACTTCGCAATACCGGGGCTCAAGATATGGAAACCTTGATATTGTTGAAAGTGTCTTTTCGTTCATCATCCCACTTAAACTTGGAATCTTTTCGAATCATGTTTTGTAAGGGTTTGATGATTTTGACGAAGTCGGGGATGAATTTCCTTACAAAATTAATTTGCCCAAAAAAAGACTGCATAGCCTTCTTGTTATGGGGTAGCAGAAGTTGATCTATGGATTTAATCCTTTTGGGGTCTATGTGAATTCCTTCTTGAGATATAATATGACCTAACAACTTACCTTCTTCAACATCGAAGACAATTTTCTTAGGATTGAGTGATATACCATTTTTTCGGCATCTTTCAAAAATCTGAATTAAGTGTTGGATGTGTTCCTCTCTATTCTTCGAATACACTGTTACGTCATCTAAATACACTACCACACACTTACCTATAAGCCCCTAAAATGCCACATCCATTTCCCTTTGAAAGGCCTCTCCTGCATTAATCAAGCCGAAAGGCATGCGTTTATAAGCGAAGGTTCCCCATTTGGTTCGAGAGGTAGTTTTTAATCGGTCTTCCTCTAAAACCAACACTTGGTTGTATCCTGAGAAACCGTCTAGAAGGGAGAAAATTTATGATCCCAACACGGTCTGTAGGAGTTGCTTCATTAGTGGGATGGGATAATTGTCCTTTTCTGAAGCTCTGTTGAGATTTCGAAAGTCTATGCATAATCGGATTTCTCCTGACTTTTTTCTTACTAGAACAAGGTTCGCTACCCATGCGGAATGCCTAACTTGGAGAATTGTCTCCGCATCTAAAATCTTCCTTAACTCTTGATACATTAGGGGTTCCAAGGATGGGTGGTACTTTCAGAGCTTCTATTGAAAAGGTTTGACTTCGGGTTTCAACGGGATGGTGTGTTGAATGATGTGGGTATCATACATTTTCAAATCTTTGTAGGACCAGGTGAACACATCCTGGTATTCTTTGAATAATTTGAGGTAGTCTTTCCTCTCCTCTTTAGATATCGTTTTGCCGAGATTTACATGCTCTGGGTTGTCTAGGGTTCCAATATTTACAGTTTCGTGGAGGGGGCAAGAGCTACCAGTCTTTGCGTTTTTAGGTCCTTTGAAAAGTTCTTTTAAATCAAACAAATTTTCTAGATTTGTTATCCCTTTTGGAATTGTGTGAGCCTTTGGTTTATCTGCGTGTTGACCCTCCCGAGGACTGGTTTCTGTTAATTTCTCTTGGAACTCTTCATCATTAATAGCGAGGTCTTTGAAGTTGTCTTGATTATTCAAGAAGCTTATGATCTGTTCATCCCCCTCAAAGACTTTCCAATTAGAGATATTATTAGGTATCGATGGCTTGTAGAGTAGTTCTACGGTGAATCAGGAAGCTTCGTAATCTTATAAAGGAGAGAGTCTTGAGGTAGCAGTGGCTAAGGAGTCAAAAAGGATGTTCTTCGCTCTGGTGATCATAGTGATATTGAAAGCTTCAAAGCGTTCTATCAGCCTCTGCACCTCCTGCTGATAGTTCTTAAGGTGAGGGGAGTTGCAGTGTATAATATTTCTCACTTGTCTAATAATGATTTTCGAGTCTCCAAACACCTTTAATTCCTTAACATCAAAATCTATGGCTTTCTTTAACCCTTGTACCAGGGCTTCATACTCGACAGTGTTGTTGGTGAACTCAAATTCTAGCCTACAAGACAAGAAATGGTGTTTACCCTTTTGATCGATGAGGATGCACCCTGCTCCTAAACCCTCTTGTGACTTGGATCCATCAAAATAAAGGGTCCAAATTTGTGAGTGATGATTTCCATTCCAATCAGTGTTCCGCTCTTCGATATTTACTTCCAGAAGATCTAACACTAGGTCTTGAAAAAAGAGAGAATCTTCCCTTGACATCGAGAATTCATCTTGAAAGATCATTTTGGATCTTTGGGTAAGAGAAACATCGGACAGGAGAGGAGAAAAATTGCCAAAGTGAGAGTCACAAGAATAATTCCCTAGTATGGGAAAATTGGTAGAGGCTGGTTCGTTCGAGGTTTCTAGTTCAGTGATCATATGTTTCAGGTTTCTTTCCCTATTGATTCTGATCATGTTCTTGTATCCCTTCAACGATAGCCAAAGGTGTGCCCAGTCTGTGCTGAAGTATTCGTTTAATTTTTCAGACCAATCTCGGCTTAATAATAGCCCATAGGCCTTAGGGATATCCACCACAATGATGTCAATCACCTGCATGAAATTAGGATGAGTGGCTATCCTGATCATCACATCTTTGAGTTCCCCCATGACTTTGACCTGGGTCCTATCCAGTTTTATGACATGCTTATCACTTTTGAGAGGGACAACACCTAATTTGTTACAAATGGCCAAGGGAATGACATTGGAAGATACCCCGGAGTCTACCAGATAGTTGTGGAGATTCCTATTGAAGACTTCGAACATTAAAAGGAAAGGTGGTACAAAAGGCCTCTCCTTCCTACCTTCCAACTAGGTGTTTACTGTTGGTTTTCTTGCCAAATCTGTAGGGGGCATATTCTTCTCCTGACCATAGTCGGTGGTCGGTTTTTCCACTGAACTTAGATCGTGCAACAAAAGGTATTTTTGTTGAGGGATTCTACATCAGGGATGATTTTAGGGGCTAAATTTCGCTCATGGGCTAATTTTCCATGGTTTTTCCAAAAACGAGATTTGCTATTTTAAAAATGATTCGCCCAAATTCTATAGGATAAAATTATTTTACCTTAAAAATCGCCAAAAGTTTATAAAAACTATATAAAATACTTAGAAAATTGAATATTTTTAAAAATATATTGCCAAACATTTATAGTTGACATATGAAGGATTAGTAATATTCGCCAAGGTTTCTACATTTTAAAATAAATTTCCATCCTTAAAATCATCCCTATTCTACATATGTCCATAACCGATACATTTGCTTTTAGATTCTTCAAATATTCTACTACATTGTAATCTAATTTAGGAGAATCATGAGTATGGATACTTATAGGCTTTTTACTGAGAGTGAAAGGCATTCTTGGGCGATCGAGAGTTAATTTAATTTGTGAGGCACGGGTGGCATCGCTATCTCTTGGGCCAGGTTGACCTTTACTACGTGTATGTGCCACCGATATCTCTGCGGGTGGTGCCTGAGGTTTAAACAGATCATCCAAATATGTGATCACATCGGGATCCCATATCAACATGTCATGTCTTATGGTGGGTCATCCTCTTCCTGATCGAATATGTTAAAGGCCGAACTGCTAGATGGTTCGGTCAGAGAGACTTTGCCCAGAAAATGATTGGCCATTAAATTCATGGCATGGACCCACTGAGGACATTCCCTTTATGAGTGTTTCTCTTGGTGGTACATACAGAAAGAATCAAACACGACATTCCTTAAGTCAATGTTTAGGTTGTCTAGGGGAGGTTCAATTGCTTTGAAAGGTTGGTTTCTTTTAAAGAAAGGTTTATAGGGTCTTTGGCCTTGGTTTCCCTCACCCACATTTATTTTCATATCTATAATCTCATTTGATAGTTTCTTTACCATGCATTGTAGGTTTTATATATCTCCATTACCCTTGTCGAGAGTTGGTTCAGTCGGCTTCCCCGATGGTCTAGTCAAGAGGAGTCCTCTCCTGGGAGGGGGATAGCTTTCTTTTCTCGCTAAAGATGCCTGGCCTTCTTTACATCCTTTCATCTGGAACTCTATCGTCTTGGCCTCTTTGAAATTCTCCGCAAGGGTTTTCTTAGCGGCCCTTTTAAAAAACATAGAAATAGAGGCCGAAAGCGCATTGGAATAGACCTCGATTTTCAACTCTTGGGTCAGTTTCGCTGCGGGCTAGAATTTGTTTAGGATAGTCATAAATATTTGATTGAAATCTTTGACCCTTTACTTTGGGGTCATGGTGGCTAAAAATAATTCATCCATAAGGGCTCTCATGGTAGTTTCTTCGGAAAATTTGTCTAGGAAGTCCTTTTGGAACTTAATCCAGTTGGTTATGGATCCTACTGGCAAGTTAAAATACCAAGTGGAAGCTGAGTTCTCAAACATGTAGGGGAAAATTCTGCATACCACGTATTCATGTTGGACGTTCATAAGTCTGATCGCGAGTATGAACTTCTTGATATGATCTTCGGGCGATCCTGAGGTTTCAGGATCATACTTGGGGAGAAACTTTTTCGGGTGTTGAGGGATATTGTGTACTCATCCAGGGATGGCCACGACGTCCTTGACCAACCAGGGTTGTTTGTCTTGAAGTGGAACTTCCCTCTCTTCTTCTTGATCATTGTTCTCTTCCATTTCTTTGGAGTTGGAGTCAGGATCTTCCTCTTCTAAAAGATCATTAGGTTTAGAGATGTCGTCGGCTAGCGTCTCGGGTATGAGGTCAAGAGGTTATTGGATTTAGGTGATCGCGAAGTCTATTAAGTCTTCGATGGAGTGTATGAAAAATTCGTCAAGAGTGCTAACTACTAGTCTGCTTTGTTGTTTTCTTTGAGGGAGGATGCGGGTGAAGGGCAACACGTCGATTTGTCAGGCGTAGGCTCTAGTAATCCTTCTGAACCGATTCATTTCCTTGTGAGGGAGGGCGTAAGGTATTTCAGGGTGAAGATGTCCTTCCTCGGAGTGCGATGAGTTATCCGCTTTGGGAGTACTCGATAAAGGTGGGTTTTATGTTGGATGACTAGCCATGCATGTGGGTCGTTACAAATATATAGGCTATTTGAAATATCATATAACTTACATATTCAACCATTCATTCTCAGTCCCTCCTTCTAGCGCAAATTCTGTTGATGGGGCTTAAATCCCTTGATTCAACAGCAGGAACCAAACCCGCCACCGAGGCCCAATTATACTCTGCAACGTTTGGAGTGGAATGGTTCTCCAAATCTTACAATTTGGCCAAATTATCGATGAGATTTTGTGTTTTCTGGTGAATGCTCTTCCTTCGGTTAAGACAATTTTTTTAGTAATTTCTCTTAGGTGGGGCAGGTACAAGAGGTGCAAGCCAGTATAAACCAACTTGACTAAGATAGGACAAGAGTTTTAACTATTGGGAAGGGGTCGATCTTGGGATAACCCGCTACTTGAACATGCAGACAATGATCCTATGCCAAAGGGATTAGTAATAATACTTTAACCAAAAGAGCATCCAACTGTTGTCTGAGAAAGTTACTTAACAGAAAGAAAATGCATATATGATCAAGATCAGGGTAAGAAAAATAATTCATCTACTGAGACATTCATCACATAGCTGAGGTAAACTACTTACCATAGAGAAAGAAATACAACTGTAATCAATGTCATGGTAAGAAAAATAATTCATCTACCAAGACATTCATCACATAGAAGCACAATGATTTACTTTCATCATTTAAAGAAAGGAAAATTAAAACATTGCACCAGATAACTTGAAAACATAATTAATTTCTCTTACTCATTTACTGCAACATCCATGGAATAGGAAAGGAAGTAATTCTTCTCCAACTCCAATCACATACATCTAATGAAAATAATTCATCTCTGGTCCAGAAGGACTTCTTAATTCATAGCAGTCTCAAAATAATTATCAACAACCAAAAGAAAAAGAGTTCTTACAACAACCATCAACCCTCGACCATCGGCCGATGTTCCTATTTATAATATAAAGTCTTAACAGTAATTAACGGTAAAATACAATTCGAGCTAGTAAAAAATTGCCACATGGCGTCATCATCTAACAGTCTTTCAACAGTCCACCTGAGTTTTTTCTTGGAAAGGGTGGAATCTTTCATAATCAGACCATCTGATAAAGAGTTCTTCACAAGTGTTGGCCCATGGAAACCTGTGTTATTCTATCGGAGCTGCATAGATTCCCTTGATGTCTGTTGCATGCGCCCGATATTTTGCGAGGCTGAAGTTCAACTTCTGAAGTATGGCTCTGGCTTTGATTGGATGTCCTACAAACTGTTGTACTTGCCCAGGTTTTTCATCAGTAACCTTTGCACATTATTCGGTCCATGATGCATCCTGCTCGGCGCACAACTTGATTATTTCATTTAGGCCAATAAACATATCGGGGGTACCATACTCAGGGAGTCCAATGTCTTTCATTATATTGTTGATTTTATCCTAGTGCTTTTGACATCTGACCCATTGTCCTTGGATTTCTTTGTGTGGGATTTGAGACATTTTGGCCCAATATTCGTTCGATCGCTTCATGCGATTGAGACTTCTTTTACTTACTAGCCGAATGTCATGGTCTTCCCTTTCTCGACCTTTCTGGACTGCCTCAATAAAATCAAGCCTCTCCACTGCCTGCTGCGCCTTCTCATACCATCGCTCCATTTCCTTACATGTCGCGAGGGCCATGAGAGTGTCTTCCTGGAATTCATCTATATATGAGATTAACATTTGTCTTTCCTTCTTGAACTCATCGTAAAATTTACCGAACTCATATTTTAAATACACAACTGTCTGTGTAGCACCCTTATAGTAATCAGAAAGATGGCACAAGCGTTCAAACTCCTTTTGGGTGGTGGCAATATCCTTTTCATCTCTCCTGGCTCTGTCCTGGGTGACCTCTGAGAGGGATTTTCCCACACCAATCAGCTCAGACGTACGGTCATCTACTGTATCGATTAATTTCTCCTTAGTGACGACTATGATGGATTGATCCAGGGTGATTCTTCTCTTCTTTGGAGTCCTCTGAACGATAGCTTTTCTCTTTTGATTGTAGGAGATTGCATAGATTTCTATGACCTCATCTACTGGGTCCAGTATCTGTTGATCACCCCATGTGAGATTGTTTCCCAAGCTTCCTGTAGTGTAAATTTGTTCGAGAGTGGGTTCTCAAACTTCTTCGTTCTTCCTTGTAGATCCAAATTCTACTTGTTTCTCACAGGGGATCTGAGTATTGGGTAGGATAGAGGTGTATTGTATGGACTTATCACTTACTTGGTCATCGATCATGGAGCTATCGATTTCCTTTTGCGGAGGATCGTCACTTGGGCCTACATCTATTTCCGGTTCATTGGACTTTCCTGTGTGGAGATTACCTTAAGCTTCAACTTCCTTTTGTGGAATTCCCTAGTCCTGAACCTCGGGCCCAGCAGAAGAGAACTTTTTGGGACTTGGGGAAAAGGTATTTTTGGGACCTTCTTCTTCTTGGATGCTCACCGGGGTGCCATGAGAAGGCTCTGTTTTCTCGTCGTTGTTGTATATATGTATTAGCATTCTCAAGGGGTTGGGCGCTTATGTCTCTATAGACACCCGGACTGTCTCTGGTTGAGCTATTCCTTCTTCAAAGAGATCAATTGGCGATATCATATACTCGGGATTACCTGACCCATTGGTGCCATCAACGGCTGTGAGACCAGGATTGCTAGGTTCTGTTGGAACTCTCTGGATGGTAAGTGAAATTCTGGTACTTATCGAAATATGTGGGTTATCCTGCATCTGTTTCATTAGTAGGCGAGACTGCTGGTATAAAAGTGTGCCACTTTCTTGAGCTGTATGATCTTCAGGGAAAACTCTAATTTGTACCAGGGATCCCTAAGTAGTCTCTGTGACCTCAATGTCTTCTTGGGGGTTATTTGTTTCTTCCTCCAATTCATATGCTATTTCTTCTTCAGGGTGTTGGCCAACTCTTTGAATTGCTTGCTCCAATAACATGGCCTACTCTTCATAGCTCAAAGCTCTAAACCTGGTTCCTCTAGGATCGGCCTTTCTGGATGCCACCATATCCCAATCTTAAGCATTCTTGGTGAAGTTTTCATCCTCAAACCGATCATGGGCATAACGCTAACATGATGATACTTATGATGCGTGTTGTAGGACCAATCCCTTGGGATCATTTTTGTGAAATCATCTAGTTTGGAACTGAAATTCCAATTGACCTAGCCCAAGTTGTTTAGCATGCACGGTGTCTTTGACTATGTAGAAGCCGATATGGAATCCATATGGTATGAAAGATTGCTTCTTGTCTTTCACTAAAGTTGCATTGTATCCTTGTATGATGGTTTGATAGCATATTTATCCTAATACTATTCGTTCGGGAACATAAAGGGGTAATAAATGTGGTGCCCCTATGGCGCCAAAAACCCTGATGTAGGTTTCTCGTTCATCTAAATACTAGTGACCGATTTTGACTATGACCTTCTTCGCTTTGTCTGATAATCTAGGGCATTCTCTCTTAAAGAGTAAGAAGTAAATGGATGCAATAAAATGATCACAGATAACAACATAAGATTTCTTGTACATGTTTTCCCACAAGATGTTGTAGTACACATGGAATGCGACCCCCGAAGGGCTCCAATTCAAGTTCATCCCAGCAAAAGTGTTCCTAGCACAGATGACGTCCAATAGATACGAAGCCATGTAGAAGGCAGGAGTATCTCCTTCCTTTGGCGCCTGAGCTTGTTTTATGCATGTGCTCAACTGTTTGGAGATGATATCACTCCAATTGAAACCGGTACCCGAAACGGTGACTGTAAAAGCCATAGGCATCCAAGCTTCTGAAAACCGGGAGAATTCTTTCTCCCCATGTAATCTGTAGAGAAGGGCCATGAGATAGGCATATGGTTCTTTGAGATTGACCGTCGGGTACCAGCCAAAAGTTTGGTTTATGAATTTCTTGTACCAGCCACCAGGATGCCAAGATTTTGCTAGTGTTGTGAGAGGCATAGAAACTCACCACGAAATCAGTGCTTAACTTTTCTCTGGATTCATTGAGTTTGTAGTATTTATGAACTTATGATGGCAGGAAAACCCCGATGCATTCTCCATTGTGACCATTAATCAAACATTTCTATGCATTGTTGTGATCAATGAGCCACTTTAAGAGATCAACGCAAGGGAAAATTAGAGACCGGCTTGCCACCATGTGCAGATAAGCCTTGCAAATGTTTGGGAGGACCTCGTCATTGAGCTTCCTTGTATCAAGGTCGCTGTGCAAAGTATATTCGAGGGGCTCTTATTTCTTGATCTTCTTGAAAACTTCTTCCCAGTGAGGAAAAGTCATGTTTGCTCCAATGCTTTCCTCTGTATCCCCGAAAGTTGGGGGCTAGACAAAGGGATCCTTGGTGATCGCCTTGATGATGGACACCAGATTAGGAGTGAACTCTAGTTGTCTTGCAACTGCTGGGGATGAGCCTTCTCCTATTTCCAATTCTTGCAGCTTTGGTGCTCGTGGTGATTTCCTAGTGGATGGCTTCTTTGGAGGCATTTCCCCTGCAATCAAAACCACCCTTTAAACACATATACAGAGAAACATCGGGTGAGGACATATACAAATGAAATGTAAATCCATAAGTGAACCCATACCTATAATGCTTGCTAAGAAAATTGTTTAATACTCACTAGACTTCAGATGCTTCCTCTGGACTGGTGGCTTTGTTCTCCTGTTGGTTCTGAATTCCTTGTTGCGTAGAGTGGGATCACACAAAAAGGACTCGAAAGAATATAACTGGGATATATTACCAGTCATATCAATTTGTTAATACGGGTGATAAATGCAGATTTCAAAATATAACGCTATCATATTTCTACCACTGAGACTTAACTGGTCGATGACGGAGGCACGGATGGAGATGCATTGTATTAGTGAGTTTAACGGTTCCCTTTTGATTCACGCCATCCACTAGGAAATCACCACGAGCACCAAATAATTAAAGATTTGAATGTGGGGTACTTGACATAGCTAGGGGTTAAACGTCACATCACATCTTACCTTCATAAAGATCGGGGATCGACTACTATTTTAGATTGTTTATCAACGTTGTTATTTACTTGATAAAACTCCTGACACTGGTCATGTTTTGGGCGTCGGTAGTGGAACTCCTCCTTTGTGCAACGCCTATGATTACACTTCTCTGCCGAAGCCGAAAGGACCGACGTTCAACGAAATCTTTTCGGAGACTATATGTGTAAAAGAGATACTCTTATCGACCGATGCCAAATAATTTCGGCACTCGACTGCTTTGACTTCCCACACAATCTTCACTACCTTAATCTTTCATCGATGTCGAAATTCTCAAGTAAGTCAGGAGAAATCTGGGTCGTTGGTTCCTTGATCAGTTGTGGTGTTTCTCAAGATGGTTCTTAATATGCTCAAGAGAAACTTGGATATGAAACATATCAGATAAGAAGGTTATCAAGATTAAACCATGGTGAAAACAATCGAAGGTAGAAGACAAGGTGGTACCCAAAAGGAAGTGGTCACAGAACTTTAAGGGTGTGTTGAGCACTCAACATGACCTAGCTCGAGGAAGGAGGATCTGGGGAGGTGTGCACAGATATCTTGTCCTATGTGGAGTGGTTTTTGTAGCTTTGTGCATGTACGAAGATTGAAATAAGATAATAAAGAAGAAGAAGAGTTGGTGTGAGTAGCCCCACACTAGGGTGAACCACGTATATCCTGTGTTGTGATTTCTTTGTGCTATTGATGTGATTTATGCTTAGTGATGAATATTTATGTATGTTAGCTGCATCTAATGTAGTATCTTAGTTCTTAATAACATGAATGAATTCTAGATATGTTGATGTTATGTGCTAAATGGTTAGATATGCTTAGATATTATTGAATACTGCGGTGTTCTATAATTAAGGTTTACCTACGACGCGAATAGCGTAAAAGATAATCAATGTTAACTGTTAAGTTCTCTGTTAAGTATTATAATCATAGATCTATGTCTGAGCTAGGTTGTATACATTTGAGTCCTACAACCCCCCTGTCTCTACCTCTGGTGAGACTTTATCTACTTCGCAGGTGTTGCCAAAAGGGTCGATAGTTAGGGTTTTGTTGGTGCGTTATTGAAGCGTTGAACCCTGGGTCTGCCCCTGTGCCAACAACTATGAATTGCAGAGCTAACAACAGGAACACAAACAACTTTGAAATTCATACACAAAGGGGTTAGCCAAGAAGGCCTAGTGAAACACAGAGAAAAAGTTACAATAGGTTTGAATATTTGAGCATTGAAGTGGAATGTTACAAATGTAACAATTTTGGACACATGACCAAAGATTGCAGAATGAAAATCCCTCCTAGAGAACCGCAATAGAATAACAACAGTCACAAACAAGAACCTCAGAAAAGGATAGGGATAATAAAGCAGGATCAGTATAGGAATGAAGAATGCACACTCGCTCTACAAGCTAAGCAGAAGAAATGTGGTTGGTATGTTGACAGTGGTTGTTCAAAACACATGACATGTGATAGAGACATATTTCTTACATTATGAAAGGAAAGAGATGGATAAATCTTCTTTGAAAATGATGATTTAGCTAAAATCATTGGAAAATGCACAATCAGAATTGGGAACAAGAATACCAAGCAGAAAATGTTCTACTAGTAGTAGATATGAAACATAATCTTCTAAGTGTGAGTCAAATGTGTGACCAAGGTAATAAAGTTACTTTTGATTCACAAAAGTGCAAGATAAGAAAAGAAGGTTCATAAAAATTGATTTCTACAAGTGAGAGAACTTCAAGAAACATATATGTATTAAGTGAAATTGGAAATGAAAAGTGTTTTCTAGGAAAGGAAGATGAAAGTTGGCTATAGCATAGAAGAATGGGTCACATACATTTTGATAACCTTGTCAAAGTCAGCAAAAGAGAATCATTCAGAGAAATTCCCCAGATCACAAAACCAACCAACACTTTATGAAAGCATTGTCAACGAGGAAAGAAAACAAAGACCAGGTTCAAATCAAAGGAATATTCAACGATAAGACCACTAGAAACTGTGCATACTGATCTAGTTGGACCAACTACAACAAAGGGATTAAAAGGTGAGAAATAATTTATGTTATTAGTTGATGATTATACAAGAATGACCATAGTTCCCTTTCTCAAGAATAAGTCAGAATCTTTTGAAAACTTTAAGATCTACAAGGAATTCAAAAATCAAATGCTTAGATATAATAATGGAGGAGAGTTCACTTCAAAGGAATTTACGGTCTACTGCAGCAGTCATGGAATAAAAATTTAATTCTTCGTTTCTAGGACACCTCAACAGAATGGAGTTGTTTAAAGAAAGAACAACACAGTACATGAAATGGCTCAAACAATGCTAATGTATTCAAAATTGAAAGTTATTTTTTGGACACATGCAATGCATACAACAGTTCACATTCAAAATAGAGTAATTCTCATGAACAACACTAACAAAACTCCTTACAAGCTATGGAAAGGAAGACCAACAAATGTGAATCACTTCATAGTTTTTGGAAGCAAATGCTACATCAAAAGAGAAGATGGAAGAATGGGAAAGTTTGACTCTCGTGTGGACAAAGGAGTACTTGTTGGTTACTCAAGTACAAGAAAATAATACAAGTGTTACAACCTAAGATTGAACAAAGTGGCGGAAAGCATCAACGTAACAATTGATGAAACATGTAGACAAGAATTAAAGGAAGAAGAAAATGAATCAATGGAACAACTTTACAAAGAAGAAACAAAATATGAAAAAGAAGGGTAAGACGAAGAGGATCTGACATAAACAAAATGGAAAGTTCAACAAGTAACTCCAAAAACACCTAGCAGACAAGTACAGAAGAATCATCCTTCAGATCAGATTATCGGAAACAAATATGCAGGAGTTGAGACTAGAAGAAGAATCTGTTCACCAGAACAAACACACCTATAACTTACATTTACGATTGAACCAACCTATTTTGAAGAGGTCAACAAGGATGAATTTTGAAATAAGGCCATGGAAGAAGAATTGGATCAAATAGAGAAAAATGACACTTGGTAATTAGTTCCAAGACCAAAGGATAAGAATGTGATCGACACAAAGTGGGTATACAAGAATAAATTTAATGAAGATGGACAAGTTACAAGGAACAAAGCTAGATTAGTATGTAAAGGATATGCACAGGTTGAAGGAATCAACTTTGAAGAGACATTTTCTCTAGTTTCCAGAATGGAAGCAATCTGATTTCTTTTAGCTTATGCATGCTCCAAATATATTAAAGTGTATCAAATGGATGTAAAATCATTTTTTATGAATGGGGAACTTGAAGAAGAAGTCTACATTTAACAACCAGAAGGATTTCAGTTGTCAGAGAACGCATATTATGTGTCTAAATTAAAGAAGGCCTTGTATGGTCTAAAATAGGCTCCTAGAGCATGGTACTCTAGATTGGATAAATATCTACAATAAGCAAGGTTCAGAAAAGGAAGTGTAGACAAAAACCTCTACATCAAGGTAAGTCAAGATAGTATTTTATTAATTGAAGTTTATGTTGATGATATTATTTTTGGTAGTGATGATGACAGGTTAAGACAAAAATTTGCAAAGGATATGCATAATGGATTTGAAATGTCATTACTTGGAGAACTATCCTTTTTTCCGGACTTAAGATACGTCAAAGAAGTCAAGGAATTTTTATTTCTCAAACCAAGTATATCAGAGAAATGCTAAAGAGGTTCGGAATGGAAGATTGCAAACTAGTTATCACTCCCATGCAAATCAGTTGCAAGATGAAAAAAGATGATGATTCAAAGTCTACAGATCAGAGGCAATTAAAATCAATAATTGGTAGCCTACTATATGTGACAACATCGAGACCAGATGTAATGCAGATAGTTGGATAGGTGGCATGATTTCAAGTAGCACCAAAGGAATCACACGTGTTAGTAGTGAAGAGGATTTTCAGATATCTCAAAGGAACATAAGAGTTTGGATTATGGTATCCAAAAGGAAAGGATATATCTCTTATTTCCTATACAAATGAAGATTGGCCAGGTTGTATTGATGACCGACGAAGCACCAGTGGAGCAGGGTTCTACTTGGGTGAGTGTTTAGTATCATGTCTAAGCAATAAACAATCATTAGTATCTCTATATACAACCGAGACAAAGTATATTGCAACAACATCATGTTGTACACGGGTTCTTTGGATGAAAAAAAATCTGATAGATATACATGTTGATTATAATGAGCCCATTCCAATATATTGTGATAATACAAGTTCCATCAGTATCTCAAAGAACCCGGTGATGCACTCCAAGACAAAGCACATTCCAATCAAGTATCACTTTCTACGGGAACAGGTTGCAGAAAAGAACATCAAAGTTGAGTATGTGGGCACAAAATAACAAGTGGCAGACATCTTTAAAAAACCACTTCCACGGGAAGACTTTGAGTATCTTCGCCGGAGACTCAAAGTTATTTCTACTCCAAATAGAATGCTTATCTTATATGTCTTAGATGTACACGAGGAAGCACCATAAAGAGGACAGTTCAATTAGGGGGAGCATCCTCGGATGGAAAGATACCTTTGCTATTGATGACAAAGGGGGAGAGATTTATGAGATGTAGAGGACAGAGGCATCATTCTAGGGGGAGAAATGGTCACAAAGATGCAGAGGATAGAGGCATGGTTCCAAGGGGAGCATGAGTGATATGACTTCAATATTACATGAAATGATTTCAGTATTGCATCAGAGTGTTTCCATCAATGCCAAAGGGGGATATTGTTGGTTAAGGTTGGTTGTCATTGATGTCAACCCTTAAAGAAAGTCTGGTAGTGAATTATGGTAGCATAAAGGTTTGGGTAATGGACCCAAGTTTTTTTCATGTATAATAGTATGATTTTTAATATATTTGAAGGTAATAATATTCTATATGGATAGTACATGTCATGCCATTTCTGGTGGTATGTGGAACGTCACATAACTCCTCACGGTTTGAGAGTTATGGCCTTACGAAGTTGGAGGACCCTCATATGTTGGCTTGAAGCCCCAAAAGGTCGAAGAAGTCAAAGAGATTGCAAAGAAGAAATTATTATTTAAATGATAAAGTAAAGTGACAAAGTCAAGAAGGATTATTTAAATAATAAAGTGAAGTGACAAAATCAAAGAAAATTATTTAAATGATAAAGTGAGGTGACAAANTCAAGGAGGAATATTTAAATGATAAAGTAATGGAGAACTTTCTAATTATGGAAAGTGGTTAACCATAAAAATGAGGAAAATAGGTTAAGTGGCCTATACATGAGTTAACTGACCTAGAAATAGGTTAAGTGACCTAGAAATGGGTTAAGTGACCTTGAAGATGCTTCTAAGGAAAATATTTGGAGAGTATAAATAAGAGGCAAGGCTTTCTCATTTTACATCACACTTGAGAATATTGAATATATATCGATGAGTGAGGTAACCAAAGGATATCTAAGCCAAATTTCAAAGGGAAGGTGAAGAAAAGAAGGTCGGAATTCAAGGGAGGATAAATTCTTTTGATGATTCTTTCTAAGGTATGTTATTTACAGTTCATCTCACCATTTTCGCAATAACATTTTTTCTAGAATGATTCAGACCATAAAATTGATAGGACATTGAGGAAACATATCCAAGTATCTGTGGTAAACAATTCATCTTGTGGGTCATTGTATTTTTGGAGTTACACTCCGTGGAAAATAGGGTTTGTAGCTAGTCCTGAAACTAGTCTAAAACAGGTGTTTAGGGTAAAACCATCATAACTTATTCATAACGGATCCAAATTTAGTAAGAAAAAAGGTGTTGGTTAGAGAAAAGTCTTTAGTATTGTTTGTAACATTTTCATATCCATTCAACAAATATTCTATGTGGGGCACGCTCTACAATATCTCTCTCTAGAATCAGACATAATTCAACAAGGTATACCATTTTTTCTATAACTCATTTTTCTGAGAGGTTTCAAGTAGTGACACCTGGAGGAATTGCATAAAACAAACTGAAGAACATTGTGTAATATTTTCAGATCTTTATTCATTATAGGTACATAGTTATGATTATTTCAAGTTAGGGTTGTTGACTAATCCCAAACTAGTCATGTGAGACTAAAGAAAAGTTTGATGAAAATGATAGTCTCTTGTTGTGAAAGTTAAGGAAGGTCTGCAGGTATGTGATCATATACACCAGATCTATTACAGAGTTACAAATCATATTTGGATGATGAAATTGATGAGGAATTTTGGTTAAGGTACATGTTGGGTACATGGTTGAGACAAATAGTTGATGAGTTGGCACATACATGAGGTGTATAGTTGATGATGTTGGTACATATTGATGAGTCATAGTTGATCATTAGTTGACACATGATTGGTACATACTTGGTACATGGTTGGATGCACTTTTTTATGGTACAGGTTGATTATAGGTTGGTGCATGGTTGATGCACTTGTTTATGGTACATGTTGATTACAGGTTGATGCATGGTTGATGCATGGTTCAGGTTTATTGGTACAAGTTTACAACGATATATCTCACAGTGATAGTGTGACAGTGGTTCCATCATTCTACTTGTACTT
>ML788960.1:331075-343917 GCA_009831015.1 Picea engelmannii
GAAAAAAGAAGAGAAAAACCAAGAATGCATCAAAAGTTTGACATTATTTGGCTAGGCCCCTACAAAATAGAGGAACTGTCCGGGCCAAACTCTTTCTACTTATCCATGACAGAAGGAAGGACGATGCCACTACTAGTAAAATGATCTCTCCTCAAACATTATTTCCAAGATGGAACATGACTTCTTTAAGGCCCATGCCCCATGTAAGTAGGTAAGTCATTTTGATTCCCTGAATTTCCATCTTACTTTCTCATACTAGTTTATATGCATTTCATTTTCATTTTTCTCTACTTGTATACTGATTTCATGCTTAGCTTAGAAAATTAAAAAAATGTCAAATTTTTCTTTTTATAGCTTAGTTTTTTTTATTATTATGATCATATGAGAAAAAGGATGAGTAGGCCTTCCTGCACTTGACAATTTGATGTTTCCTTTCAAGAACATGTCTACCAGGAGATGCAGTTCTCATGCACTCTACGATGAGCACATGTCCGCAAGTAGCAGATAGATTTTATCCCCATTTTGTGGATAACTAAGGAGATTATGTCTCGAGGCCCTCGAGTTTCATATATGGAGTGCCGAGAGACTACATGACCAACAATACCTTTTTTCACAGATGGAAACCCATCTCACCACCACAGATGGTCTCATATTTCCAGATGGCATCCACCACATCAGTTGGCTTCCTGAAGGCAGTGGGCCTTACTCCATGAGGTGCAAGTCAATATTATGGTGAGAATCATTTCAATATTTAATCCAGATGAGTATGTTATATCTTATATTGCTCTAGATTTCATGATATATGCTTGTACATTATGCCTTTTTCCTTGCTTCACCTTGGTGGTTGACATTGTACCCTAGTAAGTGGTATTCCTTGGGGATGGGTTTGCTACTAGGAAATACATTAATGAGCCATCGTACTGTTCTCGAGTATACTTACCACTTTTCATCATTATTCCCCTCCATTTCCTCATCTCTTGGGATTTTAGGGTGTATTTACCCAAGACGGGGTTGCCCCTCATTCTATGGGAAGAAGGGGATGAAGGCCCAGAGGGATTGATGTTGGGTAAAAGATAAAAGCCTTGTATAAACCTTCCATATGCTTCACCTAGGGATCACCCAAGAAATCAATGAAACACTTATATTTGAGTAAAGGGGACCCACCATATAATAAATAATGCTTAAAAGGTTAGTTTAAGGATAGAATGTCCCATCATGAGCCGACCTATCATGTTCATGAATATCTAGTGGTATGAAATTTCCATTATCTGGTCACCTAACTAGGGTAATGGCTCTCAGTTGCATAGATAAGAGAAAGGGGGTCTCATCAAGAGCCAACCTTCTCATTTACACTAGGTGTTTGTGGGTGACATTGCCATCATTTGTTCACCATGCCAGGGAACCTTCAACCTATCCTTAAGCTACATTGAAAGAAAATACAAATAAAGAAATACAAAATACAATTGATAGGCTTGGAAAAAGTGCATTGTGGATGAAGGTACCACACACCCTCTACAAAGGAACCCATGAATGAGACACTACAACCCCTTGTATGTCATGAGATCTATGCCTGTTGAGTATTGATCCCAACCAATTCATCCAATTTACATGGCTTAGAGAGGGATTTATTGGAAACTTTCCTTGACCTAGGGAAAGATCTACCCAATAAGACACCTCATCAAACCTCCCATATTCAAGATTGACAAGTTGCATAGTGTCTTTGAGCATTTAATTGTTTGATATAGTGATCTTTGATGCAGATGATTAGGTGACTCATTTATTGATTGGATTCACTTATCATGATGTTATGACTTGAGATCCTTAGAGGGAGTGATCATTTGTCTTTGCAGGACCTAGTTGGTGGAGACTTTTGGGAGAACAGGCCTAGCTTGGGATTCCATGGGGATACAAGCCCACAAGTTGGATGCCAAGGGCCCACACGCCGGATGAGAAATATCAAACTTGGAAGGCTAAAAATCTAGGAAGCAAACAAGAAAACAAAACCTTCTTACATTGAGCACACTAGTTGGTGATGAAATCCAATGTCATGGAAACAATGTACGAAGGGGTTGAGATAGAGCAGGTGGAAAAGTTACGTTGATGAACCTCTTAATAGACTTACACCCTAGTGCAATCTCCCACACATAAACGTGGGTATACCCTCCAAGGAGCCCGAGTGAGTTTGGACAACATCAATTCTAGGTATAGTGAAGACTTTCCCCTCCAAAGTCACCTTGTGTAAAGACCCTAAAGAGTAAGGCCACTAAGGTTACCAAATACCACAATGATGCTTGGGGAAATAGTCAACAGTCTGATACACGTGGAAGGGCAGGGTATCTAAGCCCGAAATCAACTCGAGAAGGTCCCCACAATATTTTCTTCTCAAGTGACCCCCAATAATATGCACAATCTCTACACTAAGACCAATAAAGCAGGGTGAGTAACTCTTCTAGTCTTAATGAGACCTCAGGTTTGACCCTTGTGTTAGAAGGGCTTCCCAGAAAAAAATGTAGCAAGTGGATTTAACTCTCCCTATCACAAGATATTATGTTTGTTTGTAGCTTTGGAAAGTTATATTTCACACCTATTCCAAAGTTCTACAACTAATCTAATGTAGGTTTTCTACCAGAAAATATAAAAGATGTCTAATCAATTTTTATAAGCGCTTTATTTTTAAGGCTATTGTTACTCAAGAGAAAAATGGTGTGGACTAAATGATGTTTTGACTGACTCTAAACAATGCAAAGAATTGAGAATGAAAATATTTCACTTCGATGAAAGCTATATTATGAGAAGGAGAAAACGTTTATCATTCCTAGATGCATAATTTCCCAAAATTTTATTAAACTCATCAATATAAAAAACTTTTAAGAAATGAGCTAAAGAGACTGTACACTAATACATGATTCTTGGCCCTCCAAAAATGCCAAAAACCATGCAATTTCGCTACTTCAAATGCAAAGATGCCCCCAATCTAATACAAAGCAAGAAATTAAAACTTTTGTTTCAAAGATATCTAAAAGAAGATTCAAAGTTGTCAAGTAAACTGTAATTAGACCCAAAAAATGACCCCAAAACCATATCTAGGATCTGGGTAAGAAAAACCATAAAAAATAATGTTTTTCACAATAGTGGTAGGCCGTAGACTAACACAGTGCGATGATCCTTGATCATCATAGGATATAGAACAAATATAGTGCGACGATGTCACACTATGTCAAAAGGTAGGGTGCGTCGATCCTAGATCGTTGCATTGTCTCTCAAAGTAGGGTTCGGCGATCAAAGGAAAAATGGAAAAAATAAGAAGCAATAAGGTTTTCAAGTGAATTTAAACAGTCAAAGAGTTCATCTGGATCTCCCAGTGACTCAGAAAATAGAACCCAGGCAATCAAAGAAAGAAAAAAAGACAAACTAGGAAAACAATTTGTTCCCCAGTATGGTCGCCAATTTTTTTATCGGACAAATTGGTAAGTGCAGACACAAACTAATCTCCCTAGTTTCACCAAAAAACTAGAACAAAACAAGATAGTATACTAAACTTCCCTTAGATTTCATTTATCAAATAGGAAGAGGATCCAAAACATACCTTTTAAATGTTGTAGACCTGACCTCACCAATGTGATCCTAGCTCCGATGTAAGGCTTATGGAGATGTAGCTGCAAACAAACACAAGCCAATGAATACAAGAATAACATATTTTATTCGATATGAAACTATGTATGTGATTAAGGAATCATACAATATGGACAAATGACATTCATATAGGAGAGAAAAGTATATATGTACTAAAGAATGTGGAAGAAAGATACAACCGGATACCTTGATGTTGTCATATTCCTTCCAATAGTTCCTTGCTTCCCACACACTTCTACTCCATGGATTCTGAGACTGTAGATCTGATAGCTACTCACAATCTATCTTGACAAAGAAAAGCTCAAATCCAACATAAGCCCAAAAACTCCAAGCTACAAAAATCACTCAAACCCAATCAAGCTATTCCAATATAAATTTTCCCATGAGAACTCTTTTCCTTTTATAAGCTGAAAAGGATAGGGTGAGGAGGTTAGGATGATCCCACTAAATCAGAAAAGTGAGTAAGATCCAAACCGATCGGAGGTCACCTCACCATATAATCTTCTCCTTCTAGAAGCATAGAGAAGATGCTCATTTTTCCCACGTACGAAAATCGTCGCACCCCTAGAACTGATCAGAGTGCGACGATGTCGCAGGCCAGGTTTATTGCAACATGCGATGATCCGAGATCGTTGCACCCTTAGAAATGGATAGGGTGAGATGATCCTCCTTACTAGGGTTTTTACAAAGGAAAATATGATTTCACCTCTCAGGTAAAGTTCTTCTCCCTTCTTTCCTTGGGAATTCAAGCCATTGATCCCTTTGAAGACAATGGATAGGTTTACATCATTAATGGTCATAAGGGTGACGAAAATAATGTGTAACACAGTCTTCTACTGCCATGAATAGAACTCTTTTTGTCTCACTATCACTAACTTCATCTTTATCTGATGATGAGATGTCTTCTTTGGTGCATAAGCTTTTCTTGAAAAATTTATTTGTGGTTCTTTATATGTTATTTTGTTGTTTGAGTAACCTTCATCATTTCTCTTTTTCTTATCAGGAAATTCGTTATCAAAATGACCAATACCATCACAATTAAAACAAATTAAAGGAATATTACCTATATACCTACCGTCAGTTCCCTTGTTCAGTCTTTTGACAAAGTTGGCCACTTCTTCATCATCTTCTGAGACGTCACTATTGTTTCTATGTTCTTTTTCTTGTTGCTTTCCCTTTTGCTTTGATCTTTTGGATTCTTTGAAGGATTCTTATTTTACATCTGGATTTTCCTATTCAGTTTTCAATTCATATGATGTGAAGATTCCATGTAGTTCGTCCATTCTTATTGAGTTTAGAACTGCTTGTTCGTCTAGTGCTGATATCTTAGGGTCAAATCTAATAGGAAGAGATCTTAGTACCTTTTGAACAATTACAGATTCTTGAATTTCTTCTCCCAATCCCATGATTGCATTTACTGTTTCATGGACTCGTAAGAAGTAGGCTGCAATATTCTCATCTTCCTTCATCTTTAGTTGTTTGAACTGACCTCTGTAAGTTTGAAGCTTTGCTGCTTCGAATTTTGAATCTCCTTCATAAATAATTCAAAGTTTGTCCCAAATCTCTTTAGCGGATTTACAATGTGAAACTTTGGTGAACATTATTTCACCAAGACCATTCAGAAGTGCATTTGTGGCTTTGGAATTATTCTAACTGAGTTTCACTGCTTTGTCATTTGTTGGTGGAACTGCTGGTACCGTGTATCCATCTACAATTGATTGCCAAATTTCAAATCCTTGTGCCTGTATATATGTCTTCATCCTTATGCTCCAAAATGCATACTTATGTCCATCAAAATGTGGTATTCCATTTTTATACAAGTTGTTTCTCTCCATGATCTACCTTTCAGTGGTTGAACTGATTTCTAAAGGAACCTTCTCTGATACCAATTGTTGGATTACTGAGAGGGGGGGTGAATCGGTAATAGAGCAATTTAATCCTTTTTATACATATAATCCAAGTGTTATATCAATGTAGAATTATCATACAATAACTACATAGTAAATAAGCAATGAACAAATGAACAATCATACACATACACAATACACCAGTGTTTTACGTGGAAACCCAAAGTAGGAGAAAACCACAAAATGATTTTTCTTATATGTCTTGAAGAATTACATTCATTGGAAGAACCAACTTCCTTTGTTTTCCAGCTGCAACTGGAAGGAGGCTCCAACCCCCTAGTTTCTCAAGCTACAACCTGAGGGAAGCTCTAACTCCTCAATTCTCTGGCTACAACCAGAAGGAGGCCACAACCCCCTATGTTTATCGGCTACAACCGGAAGGTGGCTACAACCACCTGTCCTTTCCCCGTCCAACCTCCCTGACGTATAAGTAGAATGATGGAACCTGTTAGCACTAGGAATCACCTTCAAATTGCATGGACAACAAGCCCAATACCCATCAAGTTATATGTGAATGTAAGAGTGTTTTAAAGGGTCAAATGGAAAAAGACTCAAAATGATAATGTTCCAACTCAGAAAATAGGGCTAGCATGCACCAACAATCAAGGTCTTGGCTAACTTCAATCTGTAATTTGTGAGTAATTATGAATAGAGGGAATACGTGAAAGAGAGGAATGTAGGGGCTACTGTAAACATCAAGTCTACAAAATCCTAAGGAAGAAAGTTTCTTAACACAAGATCTTCTTGAAATCAGAAACTAAGGAAGCTAAATAAACATCATGATAATATAATGATCAAACATCCACCATAACATCACCACAATCATCCATGTGAATCATTCAAAGAATGAACATTTAGCATCAGAAGCAAATAAGCTGAAAGAGAAGCTGATTTCTATTAGCCAAAATGTCTTAAGTCCAATACATAGCTAGATCACAGTCACTTCATCAAAATATTACAGTTTAAGGGAGCCTTTCTCAACCATACGAACCTACTAAATCATTTCATCTATCTATTTATAACAAAAGGGAGGCAACAAATGGAGGTACGAGATGGCCTCTTTCCCATGAAAATCTCTAAGAATTTATTTCATCTAACAATTTGGCTAACAACCTATGCTATAAAACAAGAAAATGTTGGTGACTAATCCAACCAAACTTCAAACTGTTTTGATTCCCTTTTGTTGCGCAGCTCCTAGTTTTCCATGTGTCTTTTAGGAGCATGTGGTTGTCCTCATGATGCCAACTATTGTTTCTACAATATTCTCCATCATCAACTATCCAAAAATTTGTTAGCTTGGTCAACCTGAATCCTTGGTGTCTATTGGTATCTTATTTAGGTAGTAGTTTGAGTAGCACACTTCAAAACTTGATAGGTATAAAGGTAACATTGAACCCCCATATTCTCTGTGCAAACTTATCTCTCTGCGAAATATTAGGTAGAGAATTTATGTAGCGCCATTGTGCTGTGTATCTGTGCAAACTTAGTTCTATGCTAGATATTGGGTAGCGAATTTACATAGCGCCATTGTGCTGCATATCTGTGCAAACTTTGTTCTCTGCCAGATATTGGGTAGCGAATTTACATAGTGCCACTGTGCATCTGTGTGCAAAGTTTAGGTAGCGCTTTCAAAAACCTAATACCTCCAATATTGAACGTGTGCAGAGCAAGTAGTGACCTTTCATAGTGAAAAACCCATTATATTTAGGTGACATGGAAACACTATAGGTAGCATACCAGTGTAATACCGAAATAGACTATTCTGTAGCACCAAGGTGCTACGAAATGTTTTCATTTTTCTGCTGAGGGAGTTAGCACTTCACAAAAAACCCAAAACTTTGAGCATCAATGCTTTAAAGCCTGTATAGGTGGTAGAGATAATATTTGAATATCAATTAACCCTCACAAAAGGGAACCATCCTAAAAAATGGGGCTCACCTTTCACCAACTATTTTTTTACCCTAACACTTAACCTCACACTCTTTCTGGTAGAAGGGGGATCTTCATTTGGCACAACAAACTTCTTATTCTTTAGCAATGAAAAGATTTTTCAGTGGGGCTATGACTTCCTTGACTGTTGGTGTCTCTTTCTCAATGGAAGCTTCAACCAATACCTACAAGTTTCTTTGAGCTACTTCATCTTGAAAATGATGCAACTCTGCCTTGAATTTCCTGTTCTGAGATTGAAAACCTCTATTCTGCCTATAAAGGTTTTGGAGCTTCCTATGAAGGGGCTGGGAATTTCTTGCTGCAAACCTTGCCAAGTCAAGGGTATGGTTGTAACCTATCAGACATGGCCTCTTTTTTCAACTGATCCACCTCTTTTCTTGCATCCCTAAGTTGCCTGATTAATCTTTTGAATGTCTGACTATCAGGTGGAGCAGTGGCATGCATAGTCTTAATAGGTTTTTTCTTGGTCTTCTCTTCCACCTGCATAGGAATGGCCTTGTATACTTCATCAAGATTCTTGGTGGATTTTCTTTTATATTTCTTCTTTTTCACAGGGGTTTCCTCTTTTCTTTCCACATGCTCTCCAATGCATTTACCCTTTGTCTTTTGCACAGGGATTTCTGGTAGATATTGTTCTTCAACAACTTACCTAAGAATTGATGATATTATGAAAGGGATTCTTCCCTTGGTGTTGACTGCTGGAGGAGAAGAGGGGAAGTGTAGCTTCTTCCCTTTCTTGGATGTAGTTTTGGTAGAAGAAGGAACCTCTTCTAACCCTGGTGGAGGAGGTGGTGAAAAATATCTTTGTGGGGAAGGACAAGCTTCCTCTTTAGCTCCCATGACCTGCTTACTGACCTATGAAACTTGAACGGGGGCTCTGCCCTTTCTCTTCCTACTGGTCCCTAATTTAACAACACTGGTGGGTGATAAAGGACTTGCTTTCTGTGATTGAGGAGTAGATGCTAGATCCAACTTGAAGTGAGAAGCAACAACAAAATGTTCCCATGAAATCTCTTTCTTACCCAATTCCTCAGAGACTATCATTCCGATTAATCTAGAGTGGAAAAGGCTAGTATCCACATCCTTAGACTTGGATTGAATCTTGTCTGACATATTACCTATGCTCCTTAACAAATAATAGGGAATATTCATTTCAACTTTACCAGTAAAATGCAGTAAAAACCTTATATGGTACTGGTACAATGTGTTAAATCTCCCTTCACGTGTAAAATATCTCTGGATGATCTTCAATATTCTGTCAAATTGTTCAATCAATTGATTCATTGGCACACCTTTAGATAAATCACTGGCTTGATGTTCAAGTTTAAGGAGATATTTGGCATAGGCTGAACTCAAAGCCATGGCTTTGAACCACTTTTCACCTATAGTAGGGATTCATGTTGCAGCTGAGATGGAGGCTTCAGTCACCTTAAATTCCAAATCCCCAACCTTGGTTCTCCCATGGAGTAGACACCTATTTGAAGCTTTAGCGAAATCTCAGGATGAAGTCACAAATGTTTCGGTCCTCAAATCTATCTCAACATCAGATTTGGTCGCATCGCTTTCGCCTGGTCAGAACTATGAGTTTGAGTAGCGCAACATTCTTGAATTTTCAAATCATAAACTGTTATCAGGGCCCATAAATACAATAACTTGGAGGTATCTTTAACCAGCTCCTGGCACTAAAAACAAGGAACATGATCTCAGTCGTGGTAATCATAACTCGTGGTGGAAATCATGATGAACGGGAAAGGTGCTATGGAACCGCCTGATGAGTGGACAACGCTCCAATTTAAAAAATAATTGGAAAGGTAAGAAAGGAAAACAAGGCATACCCATGAGGTCATGAGCGAGGAGAATGGTGTGTCACATCGGTCTAGTCATGGGAGGGGAGGGATCGATCCTAGTGACAAATCATGAAGGGGTCCAAAATTTAAGCCATGAACTAAAAATGTTCTAAGTCCAAAAATCAATTTGAGGATCAAACTAGAGCTATGAATCAAAACTTTATTTATCTAAGGGGACCTAACAAACATAAACTTTAGAAGAATGAAACTTAAAAAATTAAAATATAAGGCTTAAAAAGGATAAAAGAAAACTAAAAACCCAAGGCAATTTAGTTTGATAACATAACCACTATCACACTATCATTTTTATATATACTGCTATAAACATGTACCAATAAACTTGCACCAAACAACCTATACCAATAAACCTAAACCATGCATCAACCATGCATCAACCTGTACCTCAACCTGTAATCAACCTGTACCATAAAAAAGTGCATCAACCATGCACCAACCTGTACCAAACAACCTATAATCAACCTATGACATAAAAAAGTGCATCCAACCATGTACCAAGTATGTACCAATCATGTATCAACTACTCATCAAGATGTACCCACATCATCAACTATACACCTCATGTATGTGCAAACTCATCAACTACTTGTCTCAACCATGTACCCAACATGTACCTCAACCAAAATCCCTCATCAATTTCATCATCTAAATCTAATTTGTAACTCTGTAATGTACCTGGTGTATATGATCACATACCTGCAAACCTTCCTTAAATTTAACAACAAGAGACTAGCATTTTCATCAAACTTTTCTTTAGTCTCGCATGACTAGTTTTTGATTAGTCAACAACCCTAACTTGAAATAATCATAACTATGTATCTTTAATGAATAAATATATGAAAATAGTACACAATGTTATTCAATGTGTTTTATACAATTCCTTTAGGTGTCACTACTTGGAACCTCTCAGAAAAGGAGTTATAGAAAAAATGGCATACCTTGTTGAATTCTGGCTTATTCTAGAGAGAGAAATTGTAGAGCGTGCCCTGCACATAATATTTGTTGTATGGATATAAAAAGTTTACACATAATACTGCATACTATACTCTAACCAACACATTTGGTCTTTCTTAATTTGGATCTTTTATGAAGACGTTATAACATTTTTACCTGAAACACCTGTTTTAGACTAGTTTCAAGACTAACTACAAACCCTATTTTCCATGGAGTATAACTCCAAAAATACAACGAACCACAAGCTAAAATTAGTACCACATATACTTGTATATGTTTTCTCAATGGCCTATCAATTTCATGGTCTGAATCATTCTATAAAAAAATTATTGTGAAAATGGCGAGATGGCCTGTAAATAACATACCTTAGAAAACATCATCAAAAGAAAATATCCTCTCTTGAATTTCGGCCTTCTTTACTTCACCTTCTCTCTGAAATTTGTCTTAGATATCCTTTGGTTACCTAAGTCACTTGTAGATATTCAATATGCTCAAGTGTGATTAAAATGGGAGAGCCTTCCCTCTTATTTATACTTTCATGTAACTTCCTCAAGGGGTTACCTTTTAACCATCTTAACCCACTTTCCTTATTTTAGGGTTAACAAACTTCTAACCACTTGTCCAATTAGTAATTTATCCGTTAAATTTATTATTTAAATGATTTATTTTGTATCCACTTTGAATTATAGTACACTCATCACTTCACTTTATTATTTACCTTCTAAAAATCCCTTAAACCACTTTGACTACTTTGAGCTTTTGGGGCTTCTAGATGACTCATGAGGGTTCTCCAACTTCACATGGCCATAACTCTCTATCCATGAGGATTTATGTGACATTCCACATACCAATGGAAATGGCATGGCATGTACTATACATATAGAATAATATTACCTAAAAATATATCAAAACTCATACCATTATCCATCAAACAAACTTGGGTCCATTACCCAAACCTGGGTTCTCCAACTTTCTTCAAGGGTTGACATCAATGAAAACCAACCTTAATCAACAATTTCATTTCTTCTTGTCATCCCAAGCCTTTCAGAAATTTGTCCTTCTTTTATTCTACTCATAAATATACTTTGGTTTTATTATGGCTTCTTCTAGTGTCTTAGGCTCATCAAAATGTATCTGATCACATTATAAAAATCGTAGCCCACTCATAAATATTTGGATTTTAACCTTCTCATACTTTATGAAGCAAAAATACCTCAACAATTCAAGGTACTTCCTCTCACACTCATCTATTGTCATTCTTCCAATCTTGATTTCAAATAAATCTTGCATCTTCTTGTTATAGTAATGTTTTGATAGGTATTTGTTCTAGAAATACTTTTTGAACTGCCTCCATGAGATCCTCCTCTCATAAATGTGCTTAAATTTCTTGAGTTAGTCCCACCACATGGACGTTTTTCCTTGAATATGGTAGATTATAATTCTGGCTTCTACATTTGATGAATACTTGTGCAATTGGAAGTATTTCCTAATTCCCACCAACCAAGCTTCCGCATCTTCACATTTCTTATGATCACTATCAAATTTAGGAGGCTTAATATTCCTAATCTCTCCTTGCAAATAATATACTTCAGACCTCCTTTTATGATGTCTGACAAGAGACAAACTTACACTTCCCTCTAACTTTGAAAATGCATGTGCCTTAGTGAATGGTGAAGATTTATACTAGAACTTATATAATTCCTATCACTCTTGGAATTCTCTCTCCTGGCATGAGATTTGTGTTTTGTTTCCCACCTTGAATCTGATCCTTTATTTATTTATTTTTGTAATATGTTCAAGATTTATAACAACTAAGTGTTGATGTGGTTTTGATCCTCTTGATCTCTTATAATATTCTCATTTTCAGCTCTGTAGCTCAACACTTCTCTTTGTAGGATTCTCATTGCCTCCACTAAATCTATGTTTTCTAATTTTCCTTTTTTATGCCCATTAGATTCAATCTCTGCATTAACCAAACTAATATTCAACCCCCTGACCTCCTCTTCAAGGATGTAATATCCTTGTGCATCTTCCATGTCTCTGATCCTCATTCCATACTTTCTCTATTCTACATGTACCCTTAATTCTACAAAATGTGTGTTAAGAACCAAATATCAATATAGCATAGAAAAACCTCAGAAAAAGTACTCAACGCCTTGAAAAAGAGATAATTTCATATAATAAGCCTATTCGAGGGGGAAACCTCCTTTTACCCCACTTAAAATGTTCAAGTACAATATGATTCAAAATGAAAATGTCTTTTTGGTATATATAGGAGACTAGGAGGCATAATTACAACTAATGGCCTAAAGCTGATATAAATAAAATAACATTACTAATATAATATACCCCAATTAAGGGGTAATGAGCCAATATTAGGGATTAACATGCCCCTCCCCTTGAGACAAGTGTTGTCTGCAACGCTTGAGTAACTCTGGATGCTTCTATATAAAAGACTCATCTTCCCAAGTGGAATGTTCAGCCGATAGTTTCCTCCATTTAATGAGATACTCTGAAATGAATCTATTCATCA